>CAAKHF010025584.1:13229-36964 GCA_901007745.1 Hippocampus kuda | reverse complement strand
CACGGCGGATCTATAAGAGCAGCAGGCCGGGCCGCCCTCCCCGTAGCAACAGGTGTCCCAGGTGCGGCGTCCCCCTTCGGCTTTCGGAGCTCGGCACCAGGTGGCGCGACCTCCTTCGGGTCTGCCGAGAAAAAAGAAAGAAGACGCAGCACAGCGCAGCGGCCCAGGAATAAAACTTCATTTAGGCGTTCATTCATCAAGACACGCACGCTCGAGCAGGTGAGGAGGCTCCTCGGACCTGGCGGGGGACTGCCCGGCAGTTGGGAAACGCTCTCATCTAGTTTTAGGTTGCCAAGAAAACCAGTTGGAGTTTGTCTTCATACTTTGCGGTGTGTCACAATGCTGAACAGAAAAAACTTGGGATGCCTTTTCGTCAGCATTCCAATTTCCTCCGAGGCGTGTGCGACAGTCTGAAACTCAGAACAAAACTAGGAGATTGAAAAACACTCTTCAAAGCGATCGGAGACGTCTTCATTGGCGCTGTTGAGGCTGTGATACTGTATCATAATGCACGTTGCTTATGATTCTGGCTGCAGTCAACAGAAAGAGGGAGAGAGATTGTTTTATTTGTTCGGCTATATATATATATATATATATATATATATATATATATATATATATATATATATATATATATATGTGTTTGTTTGTTTTTGTTTTTTGTTTTTTTTTGCAGAAATGGTGAGCAAGTCTGCCTTTCAGTTTTAAAGTACATGGCTTGAATGGATTGACAACGAAGCCTAGTTTATGTTGTGTTTAGTTAGGTGTTGTTGTTTTTTTCTGGGGGAACATTTGCAAGTTCAGATCATTTTTTTTCCCGTCGTTGAATTTTGAATCAGAAATCACTGAAATTGGCACCAACTTAATATTTGTCATTTTATGATGTGAGAAGAGGATTTATTAAAAAAAAAAAATGCTGTTAAAACTGAAGACAATTTGCAAGTTTGGAACAGATTCTCTACTAATAGGAATGGAATGTATCCATTTCGCGGTAAAGGAAATGCAAAGTGTTCTAATTCATTCCAAAGGTGCGAATGTCAGGTTATCTCTATGTGTCATGCGTGTGGCTGATCTCCAGTCCGAGTTGTATCAGGAAATAGCCCGGTGGACATACGAGACAGTGACTATTGCTTTCAACGCAACGGGACAGCAAAAGCACGTTTCCGGAGTATTCGACGTTCCCTTCCACGAAGGCAGCCATGTGCCTCCTTTCCAGTTTCGATACGACACAACAGAACGATAAAAAAGTGTGTCGGATGTTCCGGACATTCTGTTACGTACAACTGACGACAATGCGGTTTCCTTGTCTAGAGCCAATCATGGGGCCCAGACCGCAAGTGGGGACTGAGTCCCCACGTAGCCTTGGTACGTCGCACTCCACTTGACACAATTGAGTTTGCGAGTTTCCTCTGCATAATGTTGCCGCTCTTCATATCTCTTCAGCAGAAGATAACGAAAAGAACAGGAAGGACGGAGCCATGCTGGCGTCCTACTCCACCGTGGACCTGGTGAAGGACGACGTGGCTGAAGAGGATCCGTGGGACCTGCCGGAGCTTAAGGACATGGGTGTCAAGTGGTCAGGTGAGATCGTTTGGACCGAGGAGGGTCCTTGGTCTGCTGATATTGCGATTATAGCTAGCCCTCAAATTCAGTTTCCCTAAACCACATGACATTTGGGAGGAAGGTCTCATGAACTCATGTTTTTAAAAGCACAGAAAGTCTTAGGTTTGAAGCAGCCCATTTCAAATTCCTGGGGAGCACCACAGAGGTCGGGTCTAGAACCACTCAAAATCCAAACATTTTCACCAGCCAATTCAAAGCAGTAAAACTCAAATCTAATTTCATCAAATGAAACAAAATTCTCAAGAACCTTGTGACGCAAAATGCCAAAGAAATTTGTCAATTAGTTTTTAAATTGTAATCTTGGCTTCCTTCAATATTTGTCTTGGATATTGTGTCCATTTGCTACCGCATTTGAACCGGACAAATGCTAATAACATTACAGTTTTGAAAGCCGGTTTCATTTCAGCATTATGAAATTTGGCTCGATCTATTAAAAAAAAAAAGTCTCTTGATCCAATACTCATAACAAAGTCAGTCTGCCATTCTGGTTTGAAGCCGCCATTTTTTGTTATTTGGTCATTTTGACGTGTCGTCCCAAGATGAGATTGTCCTCAAAATTTTGTCCAATTGCTGGTAAATGTGAACCAGATTTACGAGATGGATGAGCGACACAAAATTGTGAAAGATTTTCCGCCGCTCAGGCAATGTGTTTCAAGCAATATGTTTCAAGCAACACGCCACCAGGAAGTGTTGACAGCTGCGGTGAAGGCCGTTTTGCACACCTTCAATTGTAAGCATGGTGCTGTCCTTCCAGATTTGGACACCAAGGGGAAGATCATGCGAGTGGTGACGGCCATCGTAAAGCTGGCTTTGCTGCTCGGACTTCTCTACTTGTTCATCTGCTCGCTGGATGTGCTAAGCTCCGCCTTCCAGCTGGTCGGAGGTGAGAGAGAAGTTTCTTCCTCTTCCGACGACTTGGGAGACTTTTCTGGCTACGCGGCTGAGGCGGCGGAGTCATCTTTGATGTTTTTGCGCACAGGCAAAGCTGCCGGCGACATCTTCAAGGAGAACGTGATCCTGTCGAACCCGGTGGCCGGTCTGGTGATTGGGGTGTTGGTCACTGTGTTGGTGCAAAGCTCCAGCACCTCATCATCCATCGTGGTCAGCATGGTGTCTTCTTCATGTAAGAATTGTTTGCCAAACATTCTTTGGAATTCTCAGTCGGTACATAATAGCGATTCTGAGACCACTGCAAAACGGCTTCCGCGCCTCCCCGTCGTAAAATGTATTCGTCCGTGGTAGTCAACGGTTGGAGTCCATCTGAGTTGAGTTCATGGTCCTTTTTGGGCACAGATGCCTTGCCAAAGACGAAAAATTTGTTAGGTTTATCAACCCTGTGCGATAGGGCCACCAAAGACTCCAAATTGACATCTGAAAAATTTACTTTAATGTTGTTATTGGCGGCCCGGTGAGCGAGTGGTCAGCCCGTTGACCTCACAGTGCAGAAGTCGTGGGTTCAATCCCGGCTTTGGCCTACCTGTGCGGAGTTTGCATGTTCTTCCTGTGCCTGCGTGGGTTTTCTCCGGGTACTCTGGTTTCCTCCCACATTCCAAAAACATGCATGGCAGGCTGATTGAACACTCGAAATTTGTCCCTAGGTGTGAATGTGAGCGTGGATGTTTGTTCGTCTCTATGTGCCCTGCGATTGGCTGGCGACCAGTTCAGGGTGTGCCCCACCTATTGCCCGAAGACAGCTGGGATAGGCTCTGGCATACCCCGCGACCCTTGTGATGATCAGAAAATGGATGGATGTTATTTGTTTTCCCGCAGTGCTGGAGGTCAGGTCGGCCGTGCCCATCATCATGGGCGCCAACATCGGAACGTCGGTCACCAACACCATCGTGGCCATGATGCAAGCGGGCAACCGCAACGAGTTCCGCAGGTAAACAAGATGGCTCCACGCCAACGCGGGCCCGACTTTTTGGGTGTTTGGCGCACACGTTGACAAACGTCACGCCGCATCTCCAACCACGGCACGCAGGGCCTTTGCTGGCGCCACCGTGCACGACTTCTTCAACTGGCTCTCCGTGCTGGTGCTGCTGCCGCTGGAGGTGGCCACGGGGGTCCTGGAAAAGCTCACCCACCTCATTATTGAGTCTTTCCACATCCAGTCGGGCGAGGACGCGCCCGACCTGCTCAAGATCATCACCGAGCCGCTCACAGACTCCATCATCCAGGTAGCGAAATCAAAGGGGGTCTTTTTGACATGCTTGCAAATTTAAAAAAAATTTATGGAAGGAACTTGGCTTTCATTATATTTAATTATACCTTTTGACACCGAACTATTATCGTGGTTCTTCTTGAAAGCAACGGCTTTTAACGAACATTCCACAATGAAGCCTTTTGAACACTCATGTGCAGGATGAATTACCATCAGGGCTCAGTTTTGATTGACAGGCCATTGTTTCGTGTGACACTTCAGACCGTTTCATAAATGATTGGCAACAGCTGTTGCCAGGGTGCTCACAGAAGGCGGAAAAGCGAGTGATGTCCTTATCTGAACTGAAAAAAGAATCTCTTGCGTTTGTGCCAGAAATTGATTTCCTTCAGAGAAAAACAAAGCGTGAAAACTGCCAACGAGTGATCCGTTCACAAAGAGACTGAATAGTTGATAGAATATAGATCTAACAAACCAATATTCATCGATATCCCAATGCTGCTTTCTCTTTCTCAGCTGGATAAATCAGTCATCACCGCAATCGCCACTGGGAACCCGGAAGCCCGAAACATGAGTTTGATCAAAATTTGGTGCAAGAAGAAGGTCAACACGGTAAGAATACAAGCGTGGATGCTGAATGGCCGATCGTATCGGGTGGGGGAAAATTATTTGATCGAACTGTGCTTGTCATGATAACTATGAGACCCGGTCGAGTAAAGCCCCATATTTCCGAAATTTCGGAAATATGGAGCTTTACCCTACCAGGTCTAGCTTGACAATTATATTGCTAAACATTGCGCTAAGCTAATCATGACAATATTATTACCCGTTAGATTGTTACCACAGATAAGAAAAGGCACTCGTCAATACTACACCCCCCCAACCTCCTGAGCTTTGTGCCTAGTAACCAATCAGAGGCTAGTATTTGGGGGTGGGGCGGTTCACAAACTCTCGCATAGCAACACTTGCTATGCTAGCCTTCAAGGCTTTTTTTGTTTTGTTTTGTTTTAATGGAAAAATCTGTGGATTCCTTGCCTCACCTTAGCTCATAGTGACATAGAATTACAACATAAGGATGAAATCATCAAAACGAACTCGTCATCTTTATACCCAAACGCGGTATGGTGGCGATTCTCGTAAGTCAAGGTAGTGCCATGCAAGTCCAATAACATTTCAATGGCTTGTTATCTCCCAAAAGAGGAATGTGGTGTACCGCAGTTGCTGAAAATAATTTGCTCCTCTCTTGGGGAAATTGAAGACTTTCTGGAACGAGACGGTGAACAGCTGCCCCGCCGGTGGCGTCTGCTGGGAGGACGGCAACCAAACGTGGCTTGAGAAGAACATCACTTGGACGGACTACCAAGAGAAATGTAAGCCTCGCCTTCGCTTGCAGTGAATACCTGCAGTCAAGCGCCGAAACGTAATATGAGACAATGACCTTCCCCCAACTCCTCGGAGACCCACTTGAACAAGGACCGCCTTTGGTTGCTGACCCCGCAAAAATATTTTCTACCAGCTCAATGAGGCTATTCACTTACTCAGCACAACCCCATCTGGAATTCCAAGTTAGTGATTGGTTTGAAGACCACCAATCAGATACCAGCACCCGACGACAAAAAGAAGATCTAAAATAGTGAGAGGTCAATTTAACCGAATAAGAGCGACAACAGCAACACGGAGGAATGAGAAATGGATCCAGAGGCGTAAGATATTAACCATCCACGCTTTTATTTAATCAGCAAACTGTTTCCCGTCATCTCCTAGGATGATTTGTGGTGTTGCATCTTTTGCCAGGCCAAAAAGCACCATCCTGTGGCGTTCAAAAGTTCCCTGTGTAATTCTTTCATTTGGAATCATGAGTTCATTCAACATTTTTTTTTTGGCCAGTCGGTTCACAATGTAAGCAAAATGGTGGGTGTGCGTTATTTTTGATAGCATAAAAGTCATGCGAACGATAACCAGCTCTGAACATCCCCAACCGCCAGGCCGCGGACCGGTCCGTGGGTCATTTGGTACCGGGACGCACAGAAAGAATGTATAACTTACGTTACTTCCGTTTTATTAATTTGGTAATCACGAAGTTTTATTTTGAAAAATATACCGGATTCTCTGTTACATCCGTCTACAGTACGTCACGCTTGATGCAGGTCAAGGCGGCGCTTCTCGGCCACGTTGCGGCTAAAGTTGAAACCCAGCAGCTAGCAAAATGAGTAAAAAAACACAAACGTCTTTGGAAAGTTTCAGCCAGGAGACAGAAGGGGAGCCTACTACTTTCAAGAAAAAGAAGGCTACATTTCATAGACAGTATCAGGAGTCGTACTTAAAATACGGATTTGTCTCAACGGGAGCTTCCCACGCACCGAGGCCACTCTGCATACGTGGCGGAAACGTGGCCATGGTGAGTCGTATTTTTCATGGACTTTGTTGCTTATTTTGAAGGCAGGTTTAAACGTTACCATCGTGACCAGAGAGTGTTGCGGCCACATTGGACGTTCCTAGTGTCATGACTCGTGTTTATTATTGTGTTTAGAAAATACCACCGTTTTCATGCAGGTCGTATCTTATTACGTCGTTGCAATGGCCGCTCCCTGAAAATATTGTGTGACATTCAACCGGTCCGTGGGTCAAAAAAACAAACAAAAAAACGTTGGGGACCTCTGGTATAGAGTCTTAGGTGCATTTGCCAACTGTGCCCACAGGCTCCCATATCTTCGTCAACGCCAACTTGCCCGACCTCGCGGTGGGCCTCATTCTGCTGGCTCTGTCGCTCTTCGTTCTCTGCAGCTGCCTCATTCTCATCGTCAAGCTGCTCAACTCCATGCTGAAGGGCCAGGTGGCCCTTGTCATCAAGAAGGTGCTCAACACAGGTGAAAGACAATTGAACAGATGTCTTTTTTTTTTTTTTTTAAACTTGCGTGCTGTCTTGTTGATTTTTAAAAACATCCAGCTCTGGAAAAAAGGACCACAAAACGCCTTTTTTGTTGGTTGTTTCTCTGCAACTCAATGCTTTAAAGTGACAATAATTGGATTTGGAATTCAGAATTTGTGTTGATAGTCATCAACAAAAATAAAACGGTGCCTCCCGTATTTTTTGCATGAGTCAAAAAAAAAAAAATTACACCATGAAGAAGAAAACAACATATGAAGTCACCCCGAAGTGTACAGCAAGTCACATTTTTGTGGTGAATGAATTTGACAAAAAAACTAGACCAAGAGCAAGAGACCTTGGACTCGCACCCAAAATCCCCGTCCCCTAATTGTAGTTACACACTTGGACAACTCCGAGAGTTGTCCAAGTGTGCTGTTCTGTTAGTCAGAGTCCCCCAAAGCCAGGAGGAGTGCCAGAGCCCAGTGAGGGAGGCAGTACAGATGGAAACAGTTCAAGTACGAGCACCTGATTGCTTTATAAGATGGTCAGCGTTCACAAATTAATGGGATGTTAGCACGCGCTGCCCTCCAAAAACACACACCCACAGAATGGGGCATCAGAGTGTAGTTCCAAATGCGGCACATGGAGACATCAGCGAATGAAATTTCTGTGTTTAACGACGGAAAAGTTTTGTTTTTTTTTATCGTTTAAAATAGCTTACTTTAACTAGAATCCCGTGTCACATTGTGGCCAAAGGTTCAATCCTGGTCGGTTATTGCGCCTTTTGTGCCCGTAAACAGAAAATCCTTTTCGTTGTGGAAGTGAACTGCTGAACTGGCATGACACAGATTAGTTGCCATGACTACGACGTTTGGCGGTTGAACAGCAGTAATGCACCAAAATTATTGGTCAACCGCCAAAGCGAAAGTCAACATGGGATTTTGGGTGCCATTCCATTTCTAATTTGAATAAATACAAGTTGCGCATCCGTGTAAGTCGCAGGACCAGCCAACCTATGAAGAAAAAGTGTGACTCATCGTGCCCAAAATGTGGGACAAAACGTCAGAGAAACTTTTGCAGTGTTCTTTTCCTTTCTTCCAGTGCTGGATGTACAGATGGATTTGATGCTAACACTCCTGTTTGATAGTCAGCACATCGACTTTGGTGGTGATGCTTGATGAGCAAAGCAGGCACAGTCACTCCTGACGCTTAAAAGCTCACCTTCGGGCCCTTTTCGTCCTGAACTGTGTGATTATTAAAAAAAAAAAGCTCAGGGACAAACCATGACGTCAGCCCAACTTCCTGTTTGTGTCTTCATGTCTATTTGTCATCTCTACCGATAAACGTGGATTGTGTTGTATCTTCATGCGATCTCGGCAGACTTCCCGTTCCCGTTCAGTTGGGTCACCGGTTACATCGCCATCATGGTGGGAGCCGGGATGACTTTCATCGTTCAGAGCAGCTCCGTCTTCACATCGGCAATAACGCCTCTTGTCGGTAAGTCGTGGCACGGGGACCTCGCGGTGAGCACATTCGCCCTCGCGGTTCCTTTCATAAATCAATCAAATTGTTTGCATTCCGTCATTTTTACTTTCTGAGTAAACCAAGTTACCGGATGGCATAGGGCACAGGTTTCAAACACAAGGCCCGGGGGGCCAGATCTGGCCCGCCAGGTCATTTTATGTGGCCCGTGGAAGCAAATCGTGTTTGTCAACTTGCTAAAATATGTACCGAAATTTGAAGTTGTCATGTGTAAAAAAAATAACGTTGAGGTTTCGCAACAATTTCGTTACCCAGTTTACACTCACTTGAACAATAATTAACCAGACTATTATAATTGACTTGACTGATTTCATTTGTTGTGTACAAGCAATAATTTTGTGGTTTCACTGTCATCACGGCCCTCCAAATTGGCCCGCGACCAAAATGAGTTTGACACCCCTACACCGTAGGGGTACTACGACAGATCGATAATAGCAACCTAATCCTGAAAATTTGGCTTTCTCTCTCTCCGCAACCTCTCGCATTCAACTGCTCTTTCCTGGAGTAGCCGACGAGCTAAAGAAACATTAAAACTCAGCGAAAGCCACATCGTTAAACCCCCCCCCCCCCCCCCCCCCCCCCCCCCCCCCCCCCCCGTTAGGAATTCATCCTTCTTGCTAGCAAGCTTATTACACAAAGAAAGGGAAGCGTTATTTCAAAACTGCCGTCTGTCATTAGGTATCGGTGTCATCAGTCTTGAGCGGGCCTACCCTCTAACTCTGGGCTCCAATATCGGAACCACCACCACAGCCATTCTTGCTGCGATGGCGAGTCCGGGAGAAACGTTGGCTAACTCGCTGCAGGTACGACAAAAGAAGAAGACGACCCCGGAGTGTCTTTGTTGTGTTCACTAATTTGGAGATCGTGTGCGTTTCTCGTTAGATTGCACTCTGCCATTTCTTCTTCAACATCATGGGCATCATGTTGTGGTATCCGATCCCGTTTACACGGGTGCCCATCAGACTGGCCCGGGGGTTGGGCAACCGCACGGCGCAGTACCGCTGGTTCGCCGCCCTCTACCTCGTTTTGTGCTTCCTGGTCTTGCCCCTCACCATATTCGGCCTGTCGCTGGCCGGCTGGCAGATCCTGGTGGGCGTCGGTGTGCCCGTCGTCGTCCTGGCGATCTTCGTCATCGTGGTCAACATCCTGCAGTCGCGCTGCCCCCGCGCCCTGCCCCGCTTCTTGCGCACCTGGAATTTCCTGCCACGGCCGCTGCGCTCGCTCGCGCCCTGGGACGACGTGGTGACGTCCTGCATGGGCTTCTGCGGCCGCTACTGCTGCTGCATCTGCAAGTGCTGCAGCTGCTGCCAGAAGGACGAGACGGCGCGCACGAAAGGCCTGGATCTGGACGACAACCCGGTCGCCTTTACGAACGACGACCCCAAAGTCATCCAAGGGACTCATCTTTAAAAGCACCGCCTGAAAAATGTGTACAAATCTGTACAGTGATCTCTTGACGTGAATGATTCCTCTGACTGGAGCGTCTCCTCCGCACTGTAATCAACGAAAATTGTTTTTGGGCTGCTATGAACTGTCTTACACTGGACCTGGTAAATATTTGTCTCTGGAGACTTTCGACCGCGATCTACACTCACTTTGGGACTGTTTGTATTTTCTGTGTTGGATGAAAATTTATTCATATCTCTGAATTTTAAATGGAGAATTGACATCTTTGTTATTTAAGACAAAAATGTGTGTGAATAAAAGACAATTTTTTAAACAGTGTACTGTACTTTATTTGCTTGCCACGGTGAAAGGATCTTTTTTTTTTTTTTTTTTTTTTTGGGTACTGCGGGTCCTCAGTTCTGACAAGAGGTATCCAAAGTGAACATAGCGTCGTTATAAAAACCCAATCCTGACTAAATTTCTTGTTTTCTTGACAATCAAAACATATTCTCATATTTGGGGTTTGTTTGTAGTATTGTTTCTGAAACACAATTAACTTCATCCACATTATGAAAATATATGTTCACTATTTTCGAAGAAAATAAAGAGTTTTGCGTCTCGTCATGCGTAGAAAAGCTCGATCTAAAAGACATGAGCTAGTCATAGTAGACTCACTAGTCATGACAAACACACATCGTGGTTATACTGAGAAGAAAAAAAAAATCACGTTGAGCTACATGTTTAGCATTCTTTCATAGTATCATTTTCTCTCCACATTTTTTTTTAATCATCTGCTATTTTGTTGTTCAAAGTTGGGTACGCTCCACTTCAACCTCCAGCCAGACATCGATGAAAAACGTACTTGCTCCCCCAAGCACTTCATTCCAGTATTTTGGCTCGTTGCGAGCTTAGTTGGTTGTGGCCGAAGTAGCACCGAGCTTGCCCCGACTGCCTACGTGTACCGCACGTAGGGTGACATAAGCGTGTCGTGGGGACGTGAATGTGTGAGCGTGCAGCCCTGGTGAAGCTTTTTGGGACAGTCGCTGCTGTTGGACAAAATGTTAAAATATGTGATTTTCAGTTTGGCTAGTCAGTGTATTTTAATGAGGTAAAATGCTAATTTTGGCCTGCAAACTGCGATGCTAAATCACTTGATCCCAGCCCTATTATCTCTCTCTCTCTCTCTCTCTCTATCACACACACACACACACACACACACACACACATACACACACGCATGCGCGCGTGTATTACACATGATTGATAACAGCTTCATTGCTTTTCATATCTGATGAGCCTTTGAACAGAAACTTTACGGTGTCATCCAGGGGCCTCTCAATCTCCAGATAATTTCATTTGTTTATTTTCTTCGAAGATACTTAAATTGTCTTGATAAAATGTGATTTCACAGATTGAAATCTGATTCAATAAAGTTTGATTTCATGTTGTGTCATGCTTCATGTCAATTTCATCATGTCATGTCTGCTGGTGAGGTTTTCGTTTCCATTCTACCCTGTTCGTTGTGTCGACCAATCAGCTGGCCCCAGCCACTCGGGTCTTGCCCGGGTGTGCGTCGTCTCGCCATGTTGCCTGTATTTCCTTCCCTGGTTATGTTCAGTCTATGTCGGGTCATCATTGCTGTTTTCAGTCACGTTAATCTTGTCATGTTTTGATGCTGATAAATTTGTTCACTCTGGTTTTTTGGGGGCGAAGACTTTGCACATGTCCGCAATTTGCCCTTTTTGAGAAGGTTCTCTTTTGCCTGCACACACTTGTGACACCATTAGAGCGCATATATTAGCTTGGCACATTTTGAGAATCACTTTACTAGCAATAAAAAATAGTGGATTTTTGTTCGAGGAACCCATCCAATTTTTTTTTGCATCCCGGATGGAAAATTCTTTCCACTCACACGGAGTACAATGCTCCCGTGGCTGATCGACTTCAAGGTCATCACTTCAATGACAGCGTAAACAGCGTGCATCTTTTATCACTGTTGGTTATTAGATCATATGATAACGGCTTTGGGCACACCCGCACAAAGCAGTGAGATGATACCACTCGTTGGAAGAGTGCCACGTTGTTGCAGAGGACTGAAAAGCAATTCGAACCTGAAATAAAAAGGAGCCTCCTTGTGCAAAGAATTAACGTCTCAACTGTATGAATTACATTCGGATTTCGAATGTAATTTCGTGTGCGTCTGCGTGAATGAAAGCAATATAATGAAATAAAGTGCTTGTAACTTTAAGATATTTCTTTAAGTCATATGAAAAAAAACGAAGGGCTCTGGGTTGCATTTGAACACCATTTTTGGCGGTGAAAGGTTTTGATCATTTTTGTGTTGAAGCAATTTGTCATCATCAGAATGTTTGGTAATTAAAAAAAAAAAAAAGTCGACTTTTCATTCTGCCTTCGTAATGCGACGTTTTGGTGTCTTTTCCAAGTACCACTTTTCTAAAATATGAAACATTGAGTGAATTTTTGTGAAATCACTTTATTTATTTATTCGTTGATTTTAATTAATTTCGAACTGGAGAATTATGTTGGCATTTTTGGGGAATCAATCCATCAGCTTCTCATCGAGAACATTTATTTGTTTAAAAAAAAAAAAGAATGTCAGTTTCTGACCAAATTCCAAGCGTTGTGTGTGTACGGTCATCAAATCTTCGTGCTGGTACGCATTCTCTCCTGCACAATGTGAAAGTGAGATAAGAAGATAAAGACTTGGTTTTAAAAGCACATGAAAAATGCTCAAGTCCAGAGCATTTCCACAGTCACGGTGAAGATTTACAGGCTGCCCCGTGGCATTTAAATTTGAACGTGAAATGAAGCAATTCTCTCATCAAGTCTCATCAAATCATAAAGTGTAATCTGCTATCATGTTCACGTGGCCGCGATGCTCTGCAAACAATAAAACGCCGAGGACACCCCCTTTTGGATGCCTCCTGGATCTTATGTAAGATGTTTTGACTGGTGTCTCATTGCCCATAAAAGTCATATTTGATTTCCATGGCTTTTAACGGTAAACACATGACGAGACGTTGATATCACCATTTAACCGTATCGGTATCAGTTAACTGTGGTGTGTACATCCTTCGAGAAGTGTCAGAAAGCTAAAATTTCTGGTTTTCACAGGAAGTGGAAAGAAAAGTGACATGAGAAATGAATTTTCATACACCTCGATTTTGGCTTTTCATTTCGCACAGATCCTGCCTCTGACACAAATGCCAGCGTTAAAAAAAAAAAAAAAAGTTCTGTCAAGAAGGGTAAGGAATAGTTAACCTAAACGGCCCACAGAATGAGCCCTGCGGAACGCCGTACTCTTTAAATTCATTTGGAACTTGCAACTGGCAAAAGGGGGTGGGGGGGGGTAAACATTTGGATGGTTGCTATGACACCTGCTTAGCACAGATGTCACACACCTCGAGGAGTGTTTGAGGAACCTTTAGCATCGGATAAAAGGATAAATGAACTTTTTGAATTGAAAATGTGATCCGCGAGGGAAAGTTGACTCATTTGAAACACTTCTGTCCTTTAACTTGTTTGAAAGGAAACCCTTTTTTTTGTCCATCTGTGCTTGATGCAATGATTTTTTTTTTCCAGAAAGGTTTGCAATGGTTCCCACCGAAAAACGCACCTGTCGGCCATTTGTCAAAATAGGCTCGTTACTTTTTTTTTCAACATCAGCCAATGAAAGCGCAACATAAAAAAAGAGAAACTAGAGGCAGGCCAAGTCTTTGCCTGAGCATGCGGAAAAAAACCCAAACAAAAAAAACAAACAGCGACAGCAGTGACAGGGATGAGTGTTAACCAGGAAGCTTTGACCACAAAGACACTCCAAATTATCCTTTGGACTTGTTGTTTACGGTTGTTCGCTCCAAGAATGGCGTGTGGTGAAGACATTGCCTTATTTTTTCTCAGTCTGACTATGAGAACAAATTAATAAGAGCTAAACTAGCTTGCGTGGGGAAAGTTTTGTGTTGTGGTGCAACAAGAACAAATGGGAATTGTACATGACAGTAGACATTCATTTTATTTTTGAACTTGAGTACATTTCAGAGTGCACTTTGTTACTTTTACATAAGCAGGGGAGTTGAAACCGTACTTCTGCTGAAGTACAGAGTGTGTGTACGTCTGAAGACGTCCTCATCGCACAATGCGTGGAACTCTTTATCTGGGTACAACGTTCGCTTTTTCAAAGACAAGACAGCGATGCGTTCAAGTGCATCTTAACCCTTGCGTACATTTTGCTGAAGTGATCCAAAGTACAGTACGCGGAAAGGTTGGAAATGTCAACAAAATGGTGGTCGTCTGAAAATGGTCGAAAATCCAAGTGGCAAAAGCGAGCTTGAAATGGATGGTTGCCAACAAGCTTGCAAAAAAAAAAAAAAAATGTTGTAAACAATTTGTGATGTCCAAAACGAAAAGCCTCCACTTCCTTTTGACACAGCCAGCATTTTGTTTGGATTCACTGATCCGATTTAGCGGATTCACCGGAACCGCCACGGACGGTTTGCTTGAATTGGATGACTGAATTGAGTTCGGTGACATGCCGGCTACTCAGATGATAATAATAATAATAATAATAATACATTTTATTTACAAGCGCCTTTCATTTGGTTGCACTGATTCGAGGTATCACAGGAAACACCATCCAGGCAGACGATTCGCTCCCAGGGGCTCAATAATTCAAGTTCGTGGAATCACTAGAAAGTCAGACTCAAGTGAGTCACTGTATCGACTCAATGACTTCAATCAAGGAATCACCGCTTACAAATAGTGTCGACAAAAATGACTCCGTGTTGTATTTGACATTTTGCCCTGTTTTGTGGTGTTGATTTCATTTTTTTTGTTTCAGTTTTTAGTCAAGGCCGACGCTGACTCAAACGACTCACAAGTGCGCGGAGCTTGTCGGTGTTGATGTCAACAGCGGCCGCCGACATCGGCATCAAGGTCGTGTCCAGTTCAGCGGTTCCATTCCACAAAAGTCCAAATATGTGAGTAAATGTCTGGTGAGTGAATGAACAATAGCACAATGTGTGCAGCCACCCAGGAATCTTATCGACTTAGCTTGTTTTGCGCAGCGTCAAAAAAAAAAAAAAAGTGTGTGACTGGGTCAAGGTCAGCATAACCAAAAGTAACACGGTGGAAAAAAAAAATGTCTTGGTCGTGATACAGAACGTTCTTGGCACAACGCTGAATTTTTGCTTGTGGAAATTTCGACGGGGAAGAAAAGGAGGAGGACTCACTCAATCGCTTTCCTGTCAGCGACGCACAACTCCGCAGACTCATCTTGGTCATGACAAGCCATCGTTCACATGTCTTTGAATTTCACGCAGTTGTTGCCATGTGATTTTTTTTATTTTTTATTTTTTTATCTTCAGAGGTACAAAGTATGACAGTGACTGTAAAAGTAAAAATTTTCCTAGACCCATGCAAGAGGAAGGGGCGTTTGCGCCGTTGTGGGAGAGAACGCAGCCGACTTCTTTGAGATTTCCAAATGAAGCAGCTCCCCTCATTCCCGTCAAATTCAGCACAGAGAGAGGCGCACTACATGGCATGCAGATGCAGGAGATCGACGAGCTCAAAATACACTTCAAAGGCATTGCGAGAAAATACCCACCTGCCGATGAGCGAATTGATTTCTGCACTGATTCAGGGGGAGTGTTGTCATATTTCTGAATCATCCACACACGTCCAGGGAGCTCAGAATCTGCCTGTCTTCACCTCACTCAAAATCCACTGAAATTGCGCCACAACTTAGACCTGCGATGAGCTGTTCTCAGATTGAATCTACATTCTGGCAAGAAATTTTTAGGTACGCCGATCGCATGTAAAATGCCCCTGATCTGCCGGAATGCCCAGTGAGGTGCAACATTGTCTTTCGAATTCCCAAACATCGTAAAGTAGACTTGCCCTGAATAGAAGACCAAGTCAACCTGGCAATGTTCCGCCTTTGGTGGTAGTATCAGAATCCCCTTTTTCCACTCCCTTCCAACCAGCATTTTCTGGTGTCACTTTTCTATATGATGCCACGCAACACGCAACGTGGGACGGAGCAGACCTGACAATTTCCTGCTTTCTGAGGCAGCATGAGATGCCGCTTTTATGCGGTCATGCCACTTTACACATCGGTAACTGCTCGTTATGCTCACAATTTTTCTTCTTTTATGACTTGAGTGGGGGCTATCGCACGCTTAATAAGGGTCATTTGACACACTGACACTGCCAAAGTCCAGCAGAATTGCTTTGCCATTATGTGTTATTTTTAAGACACTAGTGCAATTGACTATACTGTGTATATAATGTATGTACTGTATATACTGTATATGTATGTATATATATATATCTATATCTATATCTATATCTATATCTATATATATATATATATATATATATATATATATATATATATATATATATATATATATATATATATATACAGTATGTGTATGTATGTATATGCGTGTGTGTGTGTGTGTGTGTGTGTGTGTGCGTGTGTGTGTGTGTGTGAGTGTGTGTGTGTGTGTGCGTGCAACAATTATTAATTTTCTCATGCGACTTTTATGAGAATCTGTCTCATGCGACAGATTGAAATTAGGCCAGATTGAAATCCAGATTGCGGCCCGGTAGTCCAGTGGTTAGCACGTCGACTTCACAGTGCAGAGGTACCGGGTTCGATTCCAGCTCCGGCGTCCCTGTGTGGAGTTTGCATGTTCTCCCCGGGCTTGCGTGGGTTTTCTCCGGGTGCTCCGGTTTCCTCCCACATTCCAAAAACATGCATGGCAGGCGGATTGAACACTCTACATTGTCCCTAGGTGTGAGTGTGGGCGTGCATGGTTGTTTGTCTCTGTGTGCCCTGCGATTGGCTGGCAACCAATTCAGGGTGTCCCCCGCCTACTGCCCGATGACAGCTGGGATAGGCTCCAGCACCCCCCGCGACCCTAGTGAGGATAAAGCGGTTCGGAAAATGAATGAATGAAATCCAGATTGAAAAAAAGCAGGGGCCCAGATTTCCATGCAAATGTGAGGAAACAGCGCCATCTAGAGGCACGCGAGGCAACAGCAAGTCTCTGCGATGACAAAACACAGCCGCAGTCCGCCTGCGAAACCGAAGAGAGAGTCTCGATTGCGTTGGAAGCGTGTGACACTCTGGAAAGAGCGAAGCGCCTTCTTTCATGTCTTATTCATGGCGCACGAGCGATATGCATTGGCACATATTTCAATTATTAAAAGTAGACATACACCGCAATTATCAAAGGAAGATTGTTGGTCGACCAGCTGGATCGTATTGTTCCAGTCTTGGAGCATCCATAATGTGACTCACTTTTAGCATCCAAGCTTTTCCCCCTTTTGAATGCCAAACAGAAAGAACGATGCTACGACTTCTTTGCCTCATCCTCGTCCTCATCCTCCTGGGATAATCGAGTGAAGTGCTTGTCAGACTTTTTACCTAGACCTAGAACCCATCGGGAAAAAAAAATACTTGCCACTGCTCAACTTCCACCAGCTAGCGCCGTTCGATGTGCAAGCACGATGACGTTTTCGACTGGCGTCCGACTGTCTGCCCTCGACGTCAAGTGACAAAGTGAGAACGGAAGATAATGACAGGATAAGGTTTATTTTTAATCTTTAATTTTTAAATCATTCACTGTTGTTCACAGGCAGCTACGGTGCATAGATTAGAGCGAGGACTCGTATTTGCATATCCGAATGAGTTACTAATTGTATTCTTGCCAACAAAACACGTCATAGTCCAAAAACTGAAAAATCCACTTTGTTCATCATGGTAAACGTCCTTTTTAAAATATATATTGGAGTGTACGTCAACGCGGCCACATCAACCTGTGGATTTTTTTTTCCCTTTTTAGTTGAAAATAACTTGCTTTAAGGTCCAGGATGCCTCACCAGACATTGGCCAACAGCAGAACCCAAGGTATTATTATTTTTTTATTATTTTGCTTTTGTGGCAGAGTTTTAAATCCATCTGTATTGGGAATAAATTTACGCCATGGGATCGAAACACGCTGCCTTGGCGATTGACGTCATGGGCACATCTGGTATTGAGGGAAATCGTAATGGGACAACGAAAAATAAAACTTTCCACTTTTGGAAACTTGGTCGCAAAGGCTTAGCAGTCGTATACAGCCTGAAGCGTGCGACCTATCAGCTCCAACAGCGGACACTCGATTTCATCCCCGGTGAGACTGGCCTCACCTGCGGCTCTCTTCACTTCCTGTTTGGTGTTGCGTGGGGCATTTCCCCTTCACTTTTTGTCCCAATGAAATGCGTGCTCATTTGGATTCAGGTCAGCTGCTTGACGTGCTTGCGTCACATTCCGCTTCTTTGAATTTGAAAAACTCCGGTCGCTTGTGCGGCATGCCTCGGATCATTGTCCGTCCGTGCTGTGAAGAGTTCTGAAGCGATACGTTGCAGAAAATCCGAAACAGGAAGTACTTCAGAATTTATCCTGCTGCTTTTGTCAGCACTCGCATCATCAATAAAAATGACCTAACTGCCACAAATGCCCACCGGGCCACGACGCGACCATCACCATGCTTCATTGATAAAGTGGTACTGCATAATATGCCGCACTATACTCGGAAATGCAACGCTATGCGACAGGATGGTATCCTCTTCTCCCTGCTGGGTTACAGCATTGTGGGCCAAACTCTGATAGTCGGTAAAAAAAAAAAAAGAAGCTTGTCCTTGACTCGTTTAACAGTGGAGCTGATGATGAGCAGCAGAACGAATAATATTAATGATAACAACAATTATAATAAACAGCAGGCACAATGCACCGGCCTGTTTTTATGGCAGCGGCGGCCAAGTTTAATTAAGTTTATCGCCGTGCGATGAGATTACGGCCGAGTAAATCTGTCGCCCAAAAGCCCCCCCCCCCCCCACTTCCCGAGAGTTCGGATACGCTCTGACCGGCGCCACCGCGATAATGAGGAGTTAGGCGATGGACGCTTCGCGCCGCGCAGATAAACGCCACACGTGCGCAGAGGCCGAGGGGCAAATGAAAATAGGGGAGCACACTTTCGGATTTTCATATCTGCTGACAATCAGGAAGGAGGAAGAAACAGGAAGTGAAGACTGCGGGGTCGTAACTCTTTCGCTAATTTGCCTGCAGATTGCTTTTAGTGGGGGATAGCATAGCAATAGCATAGCAAAAACAGCAATAGCATAGCGTGACGTGGAAGTTGAAATTCTAATTCACTCTAGCTGGCACCGGGGGAGAGCCTCGTCGAATGTCGTTACATTCGACGAGGGATCTGCGATGTGACGTGTTTGTCTTGACTGTTCCGTGTTTCATTGAGCCACCAAGAGCGTCATTGGGCTCTGTCAACAAAGTACTTGCTGTTCATGAGATAACTGCATTTATCTCTTCAGTGCCTTGACTGTTATGGATTAAAAAAAAATAATTTAATCATCAACTTTTTGAAAGAAGTACTTCAAGCTCGGCTGTTTTCAGCAAGGGCGACATTGATGCATATTAAAAAACTTAGGCGCAATTGAAAAAAAACCTGCTACATGAGATGTTTTTTTTATAAGTGTCTTTAGCGTTAGCAAAAGCAAGCTTAAGAAAACACTTCATCGCGTGAGTGGAAAAGTGTGTTGCGGTCACAAACATGTTCCGTTCTTATGGGGAAATGAATGAAAAGTACAAGCCAGGGCGCCTTGGTGACCGCACGTCTTCATGAATATTTCAACACCATTCAGTAAACAGCAGCGCACGGGCACACACGATACGAAAACCCGCGGCCGCGCGATCCTTTCAAACTGTGAACATGGTTGTACATTTAAATGTCTTTCGGTTAGAGACACTCAGCAGACAGATTTTGGAAGTACTGTACACTCATTCTTTTCTTGAATTGACAAACCAATTTAGCTGCATTGTAAAGTGACAGCGCCATCTTTTGATGTGGAGGCCACTTATGGATAATTCCCCAGCAAAAAAAAAAAAAAGTTATCAATCTGAAACATAATAATCAAGACAAATCGGCTTATTCTTTTTTTTTCTGCCGTTCATTTTACAGAATAATTTTTAATTGACATTTTTTACAGTGCAAATATAATCTGTTGATTAATTTGTTGGGAAAAGGTAGGTTGAGATTTTCAAAACATTTTTTTTTAAATCCATGCGAATTGTAAATCTAACCTCCTTTGCAGGGAATATCACGAAAGTTTAGGAATGGTCTGAATGATCTTAAATGGTTCCAGGAAGTGAAAAACAAGGAACAGGAAGTGGGGAAGACATCAAAGGGCGGGAGACAGGTGAGAAAAGGAAGAGGAAGTGAACTTCCCAAGCAATCCATGTGACATCTTTGAAATATGTCGTATGAAAATGGGATACTGACGCATTGTGTAAATCGTGGCTGGATTTTTTTTTTTTTTTTCCTGCCTGGAGATGATTAACAACAAAAGCTAAGTGCTCCCTGCGACAATATTGACTGACACTGTTCTCTTGTCGCGCACACACACACTTGTACCAAATGACTTTCTGTTAACTGCCCGGCAACAAGTGACCACAAATTGTGAATGAGTGTAGCCGACTGAAATGAGGCAACATGTCATTGTTCATTTGGCATCTTTGCAACTTGAGCTACACAAATGAGATTCTGTTTTCTGACGTTCCAATGAGTGAGCTGCGGCGAAGTCCAGTGGGCGACCTCCGTTTTTGTCATTTTCAAAGTGTTAAGGCTTAGTTTGATGGCTACTGACACACTACTGTCATCCTCTTGAGTCATCGAGGTTTGAACCCAGTTCGTATCATCGGACAAGATAGACAAAACGGCATCACAAAAGATCATTCAACCTTGATTTGGACCAGAAGTCATCTAAAAGATATGAGGTCTCTTTGCTCATTTCTGAACTGAGAAATGACAATGGAGTTGGCCCACTCTAGTTTCCGTGGTTCAAATAAGCCTTATTTTCTGTTCCCAAGAAACGTCAGAGCAGGGTGGTTCAGTCAGGAAAGTGCTGACTAGAACAGAATTTGTTCACTGCTACGGACGTTTCTCTCGGACATTTGGAAGCTAACCGTTTTCCTGCCTCAGACGTATCTCATCGTCAAGTCCATTTCTTTTTTTCAATGGGTTGGCACGGACGAGGGTCTCGCCGAGCTTGGCTGTGAAATTCCAATTTGTAATCCACCATAATGACTGAGAGATGCCAGTCGGTGACGGCGTTGCATCAGTTTGGATTTGAGATCAGCACAGTTTGCAAGTGGAAGAGAAAGAGTAGGAGGTGAATCTCGGCTGGTCACGTTGATTATGTGGGAGACAAAGACCAGCACGTTGGAATAAATACATTTTTATTCCTTAGAGGCCCTTTCTCACTTGAGGTTTGACACAAACACAAAATTCAAATACTAGCGTCAAACTTACTGCTCTACTTTGCATGTTTCTTCTTTTCATGAAAAGCTCATTTGTGCTGAAAACATTTGTTCGACTGCTGATTACTAAAGGACGGGAAAAAAAGCTCAAAACACACTCTGGCAAAAGACGAGAGGAAAATCAGTTTTGAAAAAAATATTTGAACATTTCTTTCCACAGTATTGACATGAGTGAGGGATGCTGGTCATAAAGTGAGCGGTGACTAAAGCTAATGTCTTCACGCGGGCTTGACAAGCCCCCCAGGTCATAAATCCAACATCTCGACGGGGCTTTTCTGTACAGGTAAAAAAAGAAAAAAAAAAAAGAGACGAATGACTTCTAATTCACCCCACATCAGGATGAAAAATATCAAACCCTATAATAGTCTCCAACTTGTTGAGGTCGCCTTAGAATAAAGCCGCTGAAGCTCCGGCGGCAGCAACCGCCGCCGTCGCCGCTGCAGCAGCCGCGTTTTTATATTCATGAGATAAAAGAGAAACATTTGGCAATCTGTAAGCTGGACGACGGCGGCGCTTTTAGATATGCAAATAAAATGAGGTTGCGACCTTGAATTAGCCGCTATCATTGAAATGAGCTGCGGGCCGCGGGCCGTCTGCTTCGCTGCGCTAAAAAAAAAAAAAAAAAGAGCAGAACCTCACATCACGCTGCATCCTGGGATTCCGCTCGCAGGCGTCCTGTTGCTCCGCACAGCCTCCGGTAACTGGATGACACAATCAGTCGTCATGAGACGCACTTGCATGCAAGAACCGGACCTTAAAAAAAAAAAAAAAAAAAAATCAATCAAAGCTGTTTGTTCAATGACATAACATAATATAGTATTAAATTGTCTGTCTGTATATGTTGCTGCACCCTTTGTGTTAAAATATCAGAATTTATTTGACAAAAGTCCCAGAGGAGAAGTGAACTTTTTTTTTTTTATCCAAAGGAAGCATGGAATTGAACAAGGCAACAATAATAATGTAAACAACGAACAAGATTTGATTTAATATTGAATGACCGCTTGAGTAAATATTTCAGTGAAAAAGTTTCTCTTTGCATAAAACATGTTTAAAAAAAAACTCCGATGTAATGAGGACATCTCTAATCTTCCATGATAAGTGTCTGCAATTTGCATATAAAAGCCGTTTTGAAAATCATTGAAATGCAACCCAGTCTTCATCAAAAAAAAAAAAAAAAAAAATTCCAGATGAAATGAAAATGCAAATTTGACAATAGCGAGAGTTCATTCCCAGTACGTTTTGCCTCGAGGCTTTTAGGATTCCACAACACAGTCCTCCGAATATTTGTTCTACTTGCTTTACAGGCCGCTTGTTGCCAGGCAAAATTCGTTCGGCGGCAATATTTTTGGCCCATCAGCCATTTGATCTTTGAATGAATGAGAACGCATGGAACACTTGAAAACAATAAATTATAAGGAGCCGCACTCATTTTCCTTTCAATTTAAAAGAACAAACATCTGCTTGTCCTTTCACAAACAAATTTGTCAGTCAGGGAAAAAATAAATAAAAATGAAACTCTGCTAAATATTAATACGAATATATGAAGTAAATGACTTTGGGCCGTACTTTGGTCGCGCGTGGCGTTGAGGGAAATAAAAGTGCAAATGGAGGACAGGCGGTGGATGATTTCCACTCCGGTTTGTTTAATGTGGCGTGGATTTCATCGGAACTGTTTTCACGCAAACATTCCAACGTGAAATGTTTCCGTCCGTTTCTTTTTTTTTTTTTTTTTAACGCAAGTTCCATCAGATCCCAACGGTGCACCCACCTGAACCCTAATTGAGCCCCCGAGGTCAGAAACAAGAAGTGGAATTTGTGCGACGGCAAACAGATTGATGAGTGCACTCGTCAGGAGGGCCAGCGTGCGGGTGGAGCTTATTTTCCTCACACCCCCTGGAGGAACGGGCATCAATCAGCCAATCAATAAGTGCCACTGCGCGCGCACGCACACACACACACACACAAACGCACCAAAACAACGACGGCGAGGCGGCGCACAAAGCATCAAGCATTTAATTTGATCTTTTCAAATCGACTCAAAGTGCTTTCATCAGCAACACGGAGACACTCAAGCTTGTCTCCCACATTCAAAACGAGTGATGTTCGAGACGACGTTTTTTTTTTTTAAACCGATACGAGTTTGTGTGTTCGCTCATTGAGAACCCGCCGATCCCGACTGCAGATACGATTTCATTGAACACAATGACGATCAATTATTATTTAAAAAAATGCTTCTTTCTGACACAGATGATGATTGGCTGATGTCTCAAACCGCCGTAGTAAAAGTATCGGGCGCCGGTATCGGCAGCCTCCACGAGTAATCTCTACATTGAAATAAGTCCAGCATCGGCCCGTGACCGAGACCTGGTATCGGTAGCTGCCCGTTTTCAAAACACTGCGTCCTTCGTAGTGATTGGCTGGCAGATGATGTCATGATGGCTTTGAAGACGGTGCAGATCTTTGTCTTATTCGTGCAGGTGAATGCGCATTTCCAACGTCCTGTTTTGGTGAAGTGTTGACGCGAACGGAGCTTGGCAAAAAGGCTCAATGCGTTTGCGTGTGTGTTAATTGGAGGATAATCCATCGTGTCGAGAAGGCGCCGGCAGCCGGCTTAAACAACATGATAGCTTTCTGAGCAGCATGTGGTCAGCAAACAGCGTGCGCGTGCGCGCGTGTGCATGCGCGTGGCTAAGCTGAAGATTTGTCGCACCAAACGCTTAAAGAAAAAAAAAAAACGTGACAGCTGCATATAGCCC
>CAAKHF010025583.1:4918-15952 GCA_901007745.1 Hippocampus kuda | reverse complement strand
CACACACACACACACACACCTCCTAAATAGTGACCTGCCTGCTATGACCCAGGCTATCAAAAATGTGGATTTCATGCGCACTGAGGATAAAAAGGCCAATAAACGCCCGTGTCTAATATGAGGTGTGGGCAGTTTTTACATTTTATTTTTCATGGGTATACCAGCACTGTTTTTGCCTGGGAGGAATGTCGGTGCCATTTGACTGTCGTTGCTGGACAGTCCCGGGGCGCTTGTATCTTGCGCCTGTAATTGTTCAGTGGAGAGATCGGTGCTGTTGAACGGTCTGCGGAGAGAATGGTGCTGTTGAACGGTCTGCGGCTGGAAGGATGTAAGGCTTGAGGAGCCGACAATGAGAAGAAAGGAGTGTTAGCGCGGAGCGCCGATGCGGATGTGGAACTGGGAGTCGCGGCTTGGAATTGAAGTGGATTTACATGGGACAGGAGATGTGAGCCAATCTCTTTTTCGTCAATGGACACTACAGCTTCGTGTTTGCTTTCAAAACTTAGCTTGTAGCAGACGTGTGCACATTTTCAGCATGAAGTCTCTGATCCACTGGTGAAAGGACACTTTGATCCTCGCCTCTTTCATCTATAACTGCTTCAGACAACAAAGTGTATGCAGAAAAGATAGCACGACTGTCTTGCGTCCTATGTGTTGTGTTATTTTTGTTATTTTGACTTCAAAATGGCCCTGCGATTGGCTGGCAACCAATTCAGGGTGTCCCCCGCCTACTGCCCGAAGCCAGCTGGGATAGGCTCCAGCACCCCCCCGCGACCCTAGTGAGGATAAAGCGGTTCGGAAGATGAATGAATGAATGAATGACTTCAAAATGGTGCCGCGTGAGTGGCTGCCTTTCCAGCAGCTCCTGTATTTTGTTGTTCTACTTCTTCCTTTCATAAGTTTGCTGCTGTGAAATGGGAATTTCTCAATTGCGAGACTAATAAATGTTTCTTATCTTATCTTATTACTTGTTATGGAAGCGTCAAACTGTCAATGCGGAGTACATATTTTTGGCTGGACTATGTCATTCGAACGTACTGCAAAGTCGTTCATACATATTGATAAGGTCTTGAATGTATTGGTAAATTCATTCAAAAGTATTTGGTTAAGTAGTTCGAATAGATTGGCAAAATGTAGGATAAATAGGAAAAATAAAGCATTTTTCCACATAATGCCACAGGGTATAGAGTTGCGAGTTGCAAGTCATTACCCTGTGGCATTATGGGAAAAAATGTGTGACATTATAAGAAAAAAATGGTACTGTATGTTTTTAGCATTTAGCCTATATTTTACCAATAGGAGACGATGTGTTCAAGACTTGCAATCCTTTTTGAAAAACAAACCACCAACAAATCTAGCAACTTTTCCTGGTGTTATTGAAGACTTTGTGACTCCTTGATTCTCCCTGTGAGTCTCACGAATGGACTGAGTACTTCATTACCAAGCTGCCAAATTGCACTTGCCAATTTAGTCTGTATGAGGGGCATGTAGTGGACACATCAGCATGCACACAGCCCGCACGCACACAGCAGAACACAACACAAAGATTCGGCTTACCAACCGGTCTGCTTAAGAAGGTGGGCTTACCGACAAAAAGCTGGCTGCTTAGCTTTAAGGGCAGCTGTCGGTCCGCAGGAGCAGACAGGAAGCGTGCAGGAAGCTGGTCGACTTGCAGGGAGGCCTCCTTGACATTGTGCTCCGCCTTGATGTAATGCCACTGACGGTCATTCAGCGGCATTTGCGACTTGATGGACAGGACCACCGCACCGCTTCCGACATCAAAGGAAAATGACACTGTGGATGGAGCTGATTGGCCACAAAGACACACAGGTAACAGGAAGAACAAGACTCGGATGAGTATTCTCACCTCAACCCAAACAATGGCACAATGCCCTCCGCTCAGGTTTGTCGACAAAGCTCCCCTGTCATCAACAGTAAATAACAACAGCACCTCGACTACAACAAACAATCTGCGGCTGCACTTGCTTTTGAATAGGAATGCACTGTGCACCCATTGTGCTGCCAGACAAGTACAAGCTTCACAGAGCCCCGAGTGCATTCTTTCATTATTTACAAACATTTTCATAGCAGATTGCATTACCCTCAAAGGAGGTTTCTAATATTCTCACGTGTGCTGGCTTTGTGTGCCTTTATCAAGGTCAAATTCAAGCACTTTCACCTCCCCCCCAACCTCCCCAGAAAGTTGAATATTATATATTTATTGCTTTGCTCGTACTTGTGGTGTCATGAATAAAAAGTACATTTTTTTTGTTTCAATTTTTTTTTTTAATAGTCTGTTTTGTTAATCAGTGGGCCCCCCACATACTTGCAGTTCGTCTTCTGTAGATTCATTTGTAGAATTGTTACCAATCTTGAAGACTGTATTTTCTTTTTGGGGCCAGAGGGAAGTGGGGGAGCCAACACATGATGGAGGTTTATCATTGTTTTTTTGAAGGTTTTTTTTTTTTTTGCATTTAAAATTGCATTTCAATTTGAGGTAAAATCGGGCCGCCTGAACCAGAGCCCGACCCGACCCGAATTTTGGGTCGGGTCGGGTCGGGTCATGGCTTCGGGTTCGGGTCGGGTTGGGCTTCTCTCTCGCTGACTTTTTTTTTTTTTAGTTTCGAGGCCATGAATAGTTTTGGCCACGAGAGACCGTGGTTCGCAAAAAAAACCCAGAAGTCGCCTCATCACAACACGCACTGTACTAAACTCTTGCAATAACAATTCAATGAACTCCTTCCAGTCTCTGTTGAGTATCCACCCGTCATTGTTTGTCTTTGTCTCTTTGCTTCTCTCTCTTAACGTGCCGCGCTAGATTCTTAAGGACGTACTGCTGTTGTGGTTTACGGCCCTATTTTCAACACGTCAAAATGACGGACGGCCTTAAATTTTCCCCGTCCACTCTGAAAAAAAATCCGTCAATGATGGAAAATTGTCGGTTAATGTAACCTCTTCAGAAACAGAAATATAAAAGAAATGCAATGTTTATACAGTCTTGTTTAACTTAGATTTTGTTACAAAAGACAGGCTTTGTTATCAGAAATCACCCCTCCTCCTCCCGAGTCCTCACAAATAAAATATGAAATTTCGGGTTTGCTTCGTGCTCGGGCCTGCAAATCAAGTTAAGTGATCGGGTTCGGGCCGGGTCGGGCTTAAATACCCTCGGGCCGAGTCGGGTCGGGCTCGGTTTTGTTATGACCAATCTCAGCTCTAATTTCAATGGGTATCAATTATGTGCGTATTTTCGCAATTCCTTTTCCCCGCGAATAGCGGGAGTCCACTGTATTCCAATACAAAGTAAAAGATGTATATGTACACACACAGAGACATCTAAATCATCTAAAAATGGCAGCATTAAATTAAAAAACAAATTTCAACAGGAATAATAATGTCAAAAAAATTGCCAATTTCATCTAATAATACAAATCACCCTTGTTTTCAGATTTTGAAAAAGCAGCAATAAAAGGAAAGAATTTCAAGCCTGTGTGCCTAAATTGAATAACCCCAAATATTGGAAATATTGTTTCATTTGCAAGAAGCGCGAATAGCCGAAACCATATTCATGCAGCGCAGAAAACTTCTATATAGTTTGCTTCAGTATAACACAATGACAAGAATCATATGGTGCTCTTGTGCATTTCTGCGCTTGTTACGGCGCATGACTGTTGACTCACAGCTGAGTTCCATTCTGACAAAGTTTTTGAGGCCCAGGCTCTCCACAAAAACTCCTGAGGGAGCGCTCGTTTTGAAGTAGAAGGAGATGTCTGATGCAACCTCGGCCGGTGAGGTGGGAAAATAGAGGTACGATGATTCTTGGTAGAAGGTGGCTGCATTCCACATGGACCCTGAAGGAGAAACCGACACAAATAAATGTATACAGTACATGTAAGCACTGAAGGACAAGGACCTGAGAAGTATTAAGGATTACTAAGGCCACAGTTAAATGAAAGAAGGTACAATACACTAGTCCCAATGTTACAGAAATGAAGTTGTAATATTGAGGGAATCAAGTTTTGTTGAGAAAAAAATAATACTATTTCTTGAGAAGTTTAAGTATTTTGATGCAAAAATTAGTATTATTATAATGAAGTTGTATTTCTTCAAGGGAAAAAAATCTGAATCTCAACAATCATCATTTTTTTAAGGAAAATATTACAAGAGTACAAAAAGTATTTTTGTATATTGTATAAGCATTATTGGGCCCAAAATTGTTGTATTATTACAAGACTGAAATCATATTTTCCATAAGAAATTGTCTGATGAAAATAAATATGAAAATCAAAAACATGACAATATAAACAACATGCACAAGACATCTTTTTTGTTGTAGTTTAAAAAATATATTTTCAAGAAAATCCTATCAGGAGAATGAAGTTGTATTTGTTTAAGAAAACAAGTTGACATATGAAAATTAAGTTTTTTTTTTAGAAAAAACTTTATGAAAATAAAGTCACATCTATGATATTTTTAAAGACATCATAGCATGACAATAAAGTAACATTTTTTCGCAGAAAAAAAGCAACCATAGAATTGGTATTCAACAAAAAAGTACAGTAATCCCTCTTTTCTCGCGGTTAATCGGGACCAAAACCACCCGCGATAAACGGAAATCCGCGAAGTAGCGACCGATTAACATATACATAATAAAAAAAAAAAATGCTCCACGTGGGCCTTTGCGCTTGAGCAGAGCGCACTCATACACACACACACACACACACACACACACACACACACACACACACACACACACACACAGGCCAGCGATCCCACGCAAGCAGCAGACGTGTTTATGATTAATCAATTAGGGATGATTAGACTATTAAGGATGGAAGAGACCTGCTTTTGTTCTTATAAGCCTCCTCTCTCTCTCTCTCTCTCTCTCTCTCATCCACACACACACACACACTAGCAGCTTCGTAAAAAACACTTAGACACTGATTATAGATCAAAGAGTATTCCACGTGATGAGACAGAAAGAAGATGCACAGCCAATCAACATGGCTTTAAATCTTCTCAGCCCCCCCCCCCCTTCACCACACATGTACTTTATATGTTGCTCTATGTGACTCACTGTTGTTGTCACTGCTGCCTTTCACTGCTTCTCGCGGACCGTTTGCGGACTTCAAAATAAATAAATAAATAAATAATATATTCATTCATTCATTCATCTTCCGAACCGCTTCATCCTCATTAGGGTTGCGGGGGGTGCTGGAGCCTATCCCAGCTGTCTTCGGGCAGTAGGCGGGGGACACCCCGAATTGGTTGCCAGCCAATCACAGGGCACACAGAGACAAACAACCATGCACACCCGCACTCACACCTAGGGACAATTTAGAGTGGTCAATCAGCCTGCCATGCATGTTTTTGGAATGTGGGAGGAAACCGGAGCAAATTGTCATATGTAATCCACAATAACAGTCATTATTCTTGACTTCTGTTTTTAAAGCTAGTGATTCATCAATTTGTTGTGGGCTGTGTATGCAATATGTGGAAATGATTAAACATTGATATGGTTTCCCAAAATTCATAACGGCCCTCCAAGGGAAACCGTAACTACAATGTGCCCTGTGACAAAAATGAGTTTGACACCCCTGTTACTGTATAGTTGTAACATTACAAGAAAAAAAAATCCAAGTCGTTTCTTTCACGATTTTGGTTTCTTGATGTCTCATATGAAACTGAATTGTACCATTTGGAGGGAGCATTACTATCGATGAGAGATCTATGGCATTGCATTACAGTCAAAGTAGACTCAGCCATGGTAGAACCTAAAATAAATGAAGTAAATTCTACAGTCTCAAACTTGTAACCAAGTCAAGTTTCCCCAACTTATTTTCCTGCCTGTGGTCAAAGCCTTCATCCAATATGAGTGATCACCTACTGTCTCCATAACAACGCAGAGAGCCGATATGGTAGATGGCCTGCGAGCCGGCTCTGCCGATATCTCCGATCACTATCTGGCTCACTGGTAGGTGGTCTTTGTAGGAGAGAACACCTGTGTCGTTGGCCCTGTGACAGACATCGAAAAATTGAGTAAATGAACAAACTCAAACAGGGGAGGGGGTGGCAGGGGGTGTCTGGCGGGGAGGCGGGTCCTTCAGGGTCTGTACGCCTCGACGGGAATTGAGATAAAGGCTCCCATTCTTCTGCATTAGTGTGTAGAAGGCAGAGTAAAGACATTAAAGCAATTCATCACGAGGGAGACAAGCGCCTTTGGAAATATGCAAACAGAGCTAAATCCAGGCTGGATTTGGAGTGTGGAGTGGATTAATGGACAAAATACAAAAGGCACGTCAAGCATTTAATACAGCAAAATTCAAATGGAGTTTTAGTTGCTCCTCGCAAATTGTCGAATAGTTTTCATTATTATCTGTATCTTCAATCTTTTTTTTTCTCCAAAATTGCGCACGAGTAGGCAACCGTCGGCAGGTGCTCTTCAAAACCGTGCTTTTTTTTGTCGTTTTGTTTTGTTTTGTCACATTGTGTTGTTGTTTCGTCGTGTGGACCTGATGTGGATTGTTTTCAACATTTTTGGCCACGACATTCGTCATAGAAGAATCTGTGCTTGGTGGTTGCGCCTTCTCGGCAGCACGCGTGTACCAGCACTGATTTTGATTGGGTGGAATGTTGGCGCCATCTGACTGTTATTGCTGGTTGCTGTTGCTCTTGAGCAACCTCCAACTAGGTCCCAAAGTGGCTCCTAAAGCCGCAGCGACCCGGGTCCCTGCAGACCCAGTCGTCAGCTGTTGACTGGGAACTGTTTGTAGCCCGAAGGCACGCCCAACACCGCTTGGAGGTCGTTCCCGAGTTGGGCTGTCTTTGCTGGACAGCCCCGGGGCGCTTGTGTTTTTTGCGCTTGAAATGGGCAGCATTTATCACACCCCCGCTTAGTTCAGCGGAAATGTCGGTGCTGTTGGACAGTCTGCGGCTGGATGTATGGATGACTTGGGGAGCCGACGATGAGAAGAAAGGAGCGTCAGTGCAGAGCGCTGATGAGTATGTGGAACTGGGAGTAGCGTCTTGGAATTGAAGCAGATTAACATGGTACAGGTGATGTGAGCCAATCTCTTTTTCGTCAAATGGACGCCACAGCTTCTGTTGCTTTCAAACTTAACTTTAGTGATGGGTCCAGCAACACCGATGCGTCGACACATGCGTCAAGCTCACAGAGCAATCCACGTGTAGGTGCGTGTGATGCTTCGTGACGATCAATGACCAACACATGAACTGCGTCGACACAGTCCAGGCTGCATCGACTCAGTCCAGGCTGCGTCGACACCGCAAAAGCAAATTGTGTTTATAAGGAAGTGCGTCGAGCGACGCGATGTCGCCTGTCGAAACAAGCCAGACCTCACCCTCGTTTGGATAAAAATATATATTTGGGCAAAAAGGAAAACACACAGATTATCAGAAAAACGTGTCCGTCTGACTTCGAGCGTCGTTTCGGCTAGGCTAGCTTAGCTGTTGTTGTAGTTCAAAGCTTCTTTGATATGTGACGTGGGTTGCGTCGGCGCCGTGAGTACATGCTCGCGCTCACGCGTGCACAGCAGAGAGCAGCGGACTATCGACTGCTGAGGCGCATTTCACTCGAGTGACGTTGCTACAGTACGTGCATATTATGGAGCAGCTTCCGGAGAAACGCAAATTGTCTGCCGTGCAGAGCCATTTTGATCTCCTTTTGGAAAATATATTTGAAGTATTTATTCAAATCTCCTTGTCTCACCAAGTGCCTCTCGTATCTTTGACATGTCTTATTCCATTCTAATTCAAATTAATTTCATGGTAAATCTTAATTTACTATTCACATATTTTATTGCAGGTGAAATGTCGAATTTGCCATACAGAAATATCATATACCAACAAAAGCACCTCTGCAACTACATCTGGCATGTTACTCATCATTATTAGTTAGTTTTTTTGTAACTGTTCTAAATGCCATAATTGTTAGGTTTGGTTTTTTTAGATGATCTGTGGCAACATTTGGATGATGAGGTAGGGAGACTGGGAAGAGGTCCAACAGCAGATGCTATACCTGAGGTCCAGCGATACCTGGCAGAAGGGAAAAATGCACGCAGTCAAGACCCGCTGTTATAATCGAAGGACCAACACACTACACACACGACAGAGAAACTTCTCTGTACGCTGGCATCACCAGTGCCATGCAAGCAGGGGAAATAGCATGCAAGAAACGCAACAGACTGAAATTCAAAACACTGGAGCAACTTATTTTTCTGAAATTTGTGTAGACAAAACCCACAATCATCCTCATTTACACAATTTTCACCTTGTTCAAACATATTGAATAATACAATATGAATGCATAGCTGTGAATGATATTGTATACACTTCATCATCAAATCAGTCAGTTCAGTCTGTCAAGTAGGTTGCCTGCAGGGATTTTGAAAGTCCAGCAGGTGTCAGTGGTCAGAAACACCGAATCAACACAGTATCAACACAGTGTGTCAGTGTTTCAACACGCTTCATGAAGCCTCACAGACCCATCACTACTTAGCTTGTAGCAGACGTCTGCACATTTTCAGCATGACGTCTTTGCTTCACTGGTGAAAGGACACTTTCGTTCGCTCCTCTTTCATCTAGAACTGCTTCAAACAACAAAGTGTCTGCAGAAAAAGTGGTTGAGATTGCACGACTGTCTGTTTCTTATGTGTTGTGTTGTATTATTTTGTCATTTTATGTTAACTGTTCCTTTAATGGTGGCGCGGGCAGCCGCAGCGGCTCCTCTCTTCCCTGTGGTTGAGAGGAAAGACATTTCACCTGTGCCGTCTGTTGCACAGGGCGGCCCAGTGGTCCAGTGGTTAGCACGTCAACCTCACATTGCAGAGGTACCGGGTTCAATTCCAGCTCCAGCCTGCCTGTGCGGAGTTTGCATGTTCTCCCCGGGCCTGCGTGGGTCTTCTCCGGGTGCTCCGGTTTCCTCCCACATTCCAAAAACATGCATGGCAGGCTGATTGAACACTCAAAATTGTCCCTAGGTGTGAGTGTGAGCGCGAATAGTTGTTCATTTTTGTGTGTCCTGTGATTGGCTGGCAACCGGTTCAGGGTGTCCCCCGCCTACTGCCCAAAGACGGCTGGGATAGGCTCCAGCACCCCTCACGACCCTTGTGAAGATAAGCGGATCGAAAAATGTATGTACAGTCAAACCTCGGTTTTCGACCATAATACGTTCCAGAAGGCTGTGCGAAAACCGAATTGTTCGAAAACCGAAACCATGTTTCCCTTTAGAATCAATGTAAAAAAATTAAATCCATTCCAAGTCTAGAAAACAACTTTTTAAAAAGCATTTTTTCAACTATTTTACACCATAAACTGTATCCACTTGTAATAAGAGAGCAGGTAACAACAAACTACAAACATTTTGTGTGTTTTATTTTGACCAATTTTAACATAAACATTGACATTGTAAGATAAAAATTGAACATCTCTCTGTCTTTCTCTCATCGTGACAATTGTAGATTGCATTCTTTTACAGCTTGAATTTATAAACCCGAAAGTAATGGCTGTAACTATGGACGCTATGTCTGCAATCCTACACTATGGTACGAGGTAACATCCCTCCATCCATTTTCTGAATCGCTTTATCCACACAAATCCAGTCTCGTCCATATTAAAAGTTTGCTGGGGAAGAAATTCCTCGGCCTTGATGAGATTTTCAAACTCAACTTTAAACTTTTCGGCAGCTTCCTTGTCTGAACTGGCTGCCTCCCCATGATGAATCACTTCTTTTCCTCAACTTTTCAAACCATCCTCTGCTTGCTTTAAAATCAAGCTCTTCAGGAGCAATGCTAGGATCCTTTTTTTAATCAAATCTCCATACAATTGTCTTCTTTTGCCACAAATCGTATCTTGGCTAAGACTGTCCCTGTTTCTCATTTATGAAAATAAGTAAACGTTTCTCCACTTCCTCTAATATTTGAGGCCTTTGTTCACTAAACACACGAGATTCTTTAGCCACATCATTGACTTTATGATGGTCTTTCTTTTTAGGATGCTGCTGATTTCGGCATGCCGAACTCCTTCGCCAACACAGACACATACACACCTGATTCATATTTCACGATCAAATCTTTCTAAAATTCAATAGTTTTGCACACTCTTTTCCTCTTTTTTTTCAGCAGCTTTACAACTTTGTCTTGCTTTCTTTGGTGCCATGCAAAAACGTCTGTTTTTTTAAAAATCTTTTTTGAACACGTCTGCTCACAATGGACGCTCTTTTTTTTTATTATCTTTGAACACGTCTGCTCACAATGGATGCTCTTTCTTTTAAAAAAAAAAAAAAATCTTAATTGAACACATCTGTTCACAACGGAGGCGTCACTTCCTCGTCTACCCGAGGAAGCGTCACTTCCTCGTGCAAGGAAGGTGAGAGCAGTCAAATGGTGCATTTAAGTGCGCTCGGTTTGTTCGAGAACCGAATTTCGATTGTAATCCGAGTCATAAAAAACGCGAAATATTTAGTCGAAAACCGATTTCGTCGAGAACAGAGACGTTCGAAAACCGAGGTTTGACTGTATGTATGTCTGGCTGTTGCACATGTAGCACATTTGATAATAAAGTTGACTTGAACTTCAAAACGGACTGCAGTGGATAGAGTTCAGCTTTAATGTTCAATTATCCGACTAGTTGGCATGCATTTCATCAATATTTACTGTCCATCCATCCATCCATCCATTTTCCACCGCTCATCCGGGTTCGGGTCGCGGGGGCAGCAGCTTCAGGAGGGAAGCCCAGACTTCCCTCTCCCCAGCCACTTCTTCCAGCTCTTCCTGGCGGATCCGAGGCGTTCCCAGGCCAGCTGGGTAACATAGTCTCTCCAGCGTGTCCTGGGTCATCCCCGGGGTCTCCTGCCAGCGGGACATGCCCGGAACACCTCACCAGGGAGGCGTCCAGGAGGCATCCGAATCAGATGCCCGAGCCACCTCATCTGGCTCCTCTCGATGTGGAGGAGAAGCGGCTCTACTCTGAGCACCTCCCAGATGACCGAGCTTCTCACCTTATCTCTAAGGGAGAGCC
>CAAKHF010025581.1:0-12500 GCA_901007745.1 Hippocampus kuda | reverse complement strand
TTTCAGTGTGAGTGGTTGTTTGTTGAGGTGTGCCGTGAAAATGGTTCAGTGCACCTCACCTGCTGCCCAAAGACAGCTGGGATAGCCTCCAGCACGCCTGCGACCCTCGTGAGCATAAGCAGATCAGATAATGGATCAATGGATGGATGGATGGAAGAATTAAACATGGAAACGGGCTCAGCTCTGAAATACAGCATTAATAGTAGTTGTTCTTCGAAGAGGATAAGAGATGTATTACTGTGAATGTTTAATATTGTCTGTCTACATGTGTTGCTGCACCATTTGTGGGAAAAAAGTTATGAAAAATTTACATCCTGAGCTTTGTGCTAGTTTTTGTGTGTGTGTGTGTGTGAGGGTGTGTGTGTAAAAACAACAAAATCGCAGGTCAACAATAACATCACAGTGTCAACACTGCAGAAACACTAAAAATACGATACAAATATTAAACACTCAGGAGTTTCAAGCAGAGTATAATGTGTATAAATCATTGAAAAAAAACCATGAGTGATCAGGCAAAATACATGTCATTCAACAAAACGTAGCCGTAACAGTCACATTTTCCCCCAGATCGTCAAAATTTGATCAATTCTGCCAGGGTAGGTTAAAAGCGCTCAGCTGCAGTTTCTTTTAGTCTGGACTGATTCTTCCCCTGCATTTTTTCAAAAGCCATGGCACATCGGAAGGACACCACATTAGGGTTGGACGGTACAGCAAAAAAATCCCACTAGGGATATGAAAGTAGATGACATGAATGAATAGACACCTCAAAAAAAGTCTGGAAAAGGCTCTCAATCAGAACAGGGCATTCAGGTCTGTAGTGTAACTCTGGAGGACAAAGGTCAGAGCTTGCAGCACCTGTGGCAATAAAAATGAGAAGCAGCCCAAAGTCCCGGGACGACACTAAGGAAGGGGATTATAAGAGGCAGTCGACATGAAACCAAATGAATGGCTTAACCCAAGTCGGTCTGGTGGGGACAGTGTCTGCATTGCATGCCCAGAGGTGCTGTGAGAGTACAAAAAAAACATCGACAGTACAGCCAAAGCAGAAGGCCCACAAGTGCTTTCGAGTGCTTGTCCTCAGCTCGACTTGGTGCATGAAAGTGCCATGCTAACCAGGAAAATCAACACATTTTGCACAGATTTCGGGGGGGTGAGGGGGTTCCCCCACTGAAAAACAACACCCTCAAGAACAAAATAGCTATCAATAGTCACAACTCTTTCTTTGTTGTCAACTGTCCAATGAAAATATGCACCTGTGAAATTTCAAAGATGATTTTTCTTTAAAAACTTAAAAGTTACAATTTCACAAACGACCATTCTTGTTACTTTATCTATTTTTAAAATGTAGTTTTATTTAATTAGTTTATGCTCACGAGGGTCACTGGCATGCCGGAGCCTATCCCAGCTGACTTTGGGCAGTAGGCCGGTTACACCCTGAACTGGTTGGCAGCTAATCACAGTGCACAAAAGGGATGTGGCTCGGTGGAATAAGCACCATGTAATTCTCTTTCCTTTTACTTTCAACAAATAAAGCAATAAACTGCTGGAAGTAGGCAAGCCCTTGGCCTCTTTCTTGACATTTGTTGATGATCTGCTGTTTGTAAAGTTCGCTGCTACCGTAAAACGCTTGTAAATCACGTTTGCTTGCAACTCAATATACACACACACAGAAAGTACAAAAAGAATGTGTTATTGTAAAATGTGGAGATATCCACTTTTCATTGGACAGAGACAGGCATTTGACAAAATGTCGGGAAGCATCAATGGGGGAAAATTAACATTCAGTCCCAAGTGTATCATTTCCAACAGAATGGGAGAATCTCTCTCCGAGTGTTCTGAACTCCTGTACCCTCTAGAATTCTGCACAGAACCTCAGAAAGCATAATACTTTGTGGCGAAACATTGTTAGGTGTTCACACTAGTCCGTCTCATGGGGACCTGAGAGAGGTGTGGGCCATTAATAGAAACGAATGGCTTTCGACACCATCACAAATGTAATTACGAGCAACACAATCAGGCATACTAATCGTCATCACCGATGATTATGAACAGGCTTCCTGGTTATTTATTTATTTTTGCGCTTTCGCTATAAATAATGATGAAAGGAAGTAAGGCATTGTCTCTGGAGGGCGCCAAGTCACACTCGCTCGCCCCCCCTCCAGTTAACACCCTCCCCCCATTGGGTGACTGACAACCGCGCAGTCATTTGTGATGGCGACAACCCGCAGTCGTCACCGTCGTCGGCGGTTTTTTTGTTGTTGGTTTTTTGCGGCCACGTCCCTCAACGTTGACGCTCGGCGAGGTGACAGGAAATAGATGTCGCACAGCCTTAATGGCACTTTTATCGGGTAGCTGCGTCTCTGACAAGAACCCACGCTGACAGATGAATTTAGGGGCCGTGTATGTTTTCGCTCACTTGCACAAAAAAAGGCCAATGGCAATCAATTGGGGAGTCCATCCATTTTGGGTTGACTCGACTTTGGAAAAAAATGTGTTATGAAAAGCTCCACAACAATCCAACAAATGAAATATAATTGACGAAACAATTGGCACCATATTTTGCCATCATTTCTAAGTGTCACGGTGTTAGTCAAGTTATAAGAAAATAACCAGTATTAGACTTCACTAGGATTTTACACAACCAAATACTAATACATAGGGCAATTTAGAGACATATTTGAACACGCATCGATAACTGACTTTTCGGGTCACTCCAAAACACACAAAATGCCACCTTCATTTGTAAAAATTGTTTGACTTAAAAAATAATAATGCACTGTAAGTGAGCCATTATAAAAAATCTTTTACCAATTAATGAAAGAGTTGTGTTTTGGACCCCAAAAAAAACGTAATTTGAGCAAATGCAAACAAGAGAATCAGTTATTGAATACATTAATGTTGAAAAAAAAGCATTGTAATTAATAGAAAAACGTGCAATTGAAATATTATGTAGCGTTTTTTGCGAACATTAAGGGGTATGTTTTCAAGTTCATAATGCTGAAGGGAAAAAATACGCTTCTTTTTCATCAACCTCAAAGATATATATGTCTGTTTTCTATTAATGACACGGCTAATTTTTTTTTTTGTGGAAAATTTGGAAATACATGTTTTCAAAGACCCCTCTTATGTCTGCATTGTAATAATTTGCAGATAACTTTTTGGGCTGCAAAATCCTCCTCAATTCAAATGTTTCTTCCTTTGTTCAAGTTTTAAATGTTTTAGTATTTTCAAACAAAAATGCTTTATTTTAAAAATTGGTGGATTCATTTTTTACAACACTCATACTATGTTTTTCAGCAAAAGCAAGTTACGATTGAATATTTTTTTAAACATTTTGTAACGCCAGCTTTAAAAAGAGGATAAAATGTTGCAAGAAATCCACTTTTTCTAGTAATCCCCAAAAGTTCTAAGTACACTGAAGAATGATTTTTTTGTACAAAATGTTTATTTAATTTGTGTACAAATACATGGAAAATGTATAAATCTAATCTTGTAAACTCCTAATGTCAGAATGACTATTCAAATAATTCCGTTTAAAATTGGTTGTATGATTAAGAAATAATAGACGTTATATTCAATACCAAATTTTCAGATCAACATATTTTTAATAACATTGATGAGCTAAAAAGGAAGGGGTTATCGACTAGCTTGTCCTTTTTCAATTCAACCAGAAGCTCTCAGAAGATAAATTTCATGTGCAACACTGAAAATGCATTTCTTATGAAAATTCCACATATCTATCTATCCCATCGGGCCGCCGTCCCATCGTTAGATTAAACTAAAATAATTACTGAAATAATTAGTCAGTGATATCAATGGAGCAACCCCCCCCCAAAAAAAAAAAAAACATGTTTTTCCACTATTAAGATGCAAATTTATACGGCAATATACTCCGTAGTCGAATCAGATCATCCACTCTGCAGAGGGCGGTGTGAGGTGTCAGCGGCATGGAGAGCAGAGACCGTTCCGCTATCGTGTTAGCGCTCTTTGTAGCTCGCGACGCCGCCGGTCGCGACAACATTTCACGGTGTTGTCAGCGACCTTTGCAGCACACAAATGGCCTTGCCACAGAAACAAGCCGCCGTTTTTCAACATTCACGACCTGATCCAACCTCGCCAAGCACATTTGCAGCATGGGTCAATTCCATGACGCTCAGTAAATGACAGCAATAACAAAAATGCTTTTTTCTCATAAGGAAAAAAAAACTTCATACAAAGACAAAAATAATAATAATGTTACAAACATTACCTGTTTCCAGTAACCCAAAATGTGTTTTCTCCTAATCAGAGTGCATATACATTTGTGTAGTTATTATTTTACATATTGAAATATGATATTATTCACAAATTGTTTAGAATGTATCCCCAAATATGACATATAGCATGTGACATCATCGTTTAGAGTAGTCATAAATCCTACCAAATTGTAATACTTTTGTTCAAGACATTTTTTCTTCCTTTTCTCACAAAAATGTGTGACATCCAAAAATGTATGGCAATCAAATTCCGCCCTTTCAATTAATATTAGATATTTGTAGGATTTCGCATAGAAAACAATGTATCAATGTAGATCGAAATGTATCAATGTTACAAGCTTTGTTTAAAGCTTTTTTTAATTAACAAAATCCTACACAATTATAATACATTTTTTCAGAATTTCCCGACAAAAAACATCTGACAAGCAATATAAATTTTGCGACAGTAAAAGGCCACTATCTATTGTAAATAGTATATTTGGAGCATTTCATGCAAAAAAAAGTTACATTTTTTCTAGTAGCCCACAAAATATGCCCATTTTCTCCTAATTCCATCACATTGTTGTTCAATTTTTCATAGTTTTCACGCAAGAATTTGTGACTTGTAATAAATGACAGCAAGAAAAGAATCAGGTATAAAATTTAGTAGGAAAAAATACTAATGGCACAAGATTAGTTCAAAGCAGACATATTTTGGGGATTAGTGTAAAAAGTGTGTTGTTATTATTGTTATTATTATTATCCATCCATCCATTTTCTGATCCGCTTCATCCTCACAAGGGTCACGGTGGGTGCTGGAGCCTATCCGAGCTGTCTTCAGGCTGTCGGCAGGGTACGTCCTGAACTGGTTGCCAGACGATCGAAGGGTACACATTGAACAACAACCATTCACGCTTCACAATCACACCTAGGGATAATTTAATTTTGTGTGTTGGGAATGTGGGAGTACCCGGAGACAACCCACACAGGCATGGGGAGAACATGCAAACTCCACACAGAATTATTATTAATATTATTATTATGCATATAATTCATTGTCTAAAAAAACCTATCCAGAAAGGCAGACTCTGGACTGGTGTCCCACTAAAATCATGAATCATGGTTTTCCAATTAATTAAGAATTAAGCTACCCTCATCTCATTAAAAAAAAAAAAAGTGTTTTCACAGGGTTGCATTGTTTTAACAAGTGGCCCTTTTGTTTCTTGTTGTTTGAAGAATAAACTTCATGCAAAATTGCCCCCTTTTTCAAAATACAAAGCCTCCGGAATAGACACTAGTATCCATCCACTGTGTTCTAACATTCCCGACCGAATCCATCCTCACTGAGCATGCTAGCATGTAGCTTAGTTCACAAGCTGTCGGGCAATAAATAACAGCAGTCAAACACCGGCATCTTATATTCGCCTGTTAGCACATGATGAAAGCATCCTGGGAGCCAGTTTGGGGACTTATCTTCAAAACAAACATCCCAGATGGTCAAACTTGTCCATAAAAACAACAACAATCTGATGTTATTTATTCTCTCTCTGCCATGTTTGAGTCATAAACGCGTTTGGGGGGATGGGGGGGGAGTGTCATCAGAAGGCTGGATCCCGCCATCACAAGGCAGGAAAGTGAGACGGGAGTTTGACAGATGGCGTGTCACCTCGCGTCAGCGTGATATCCCGCATTTGTGATTTTGCTAATGTTAGCGCGGCAAGTTGACGCGAGAAACAAAGTGAGCGTTAGAGAGGCGCGCTCACACAAACATGTCGACGACTTGTGGGGTGTTGCGTTGCACTTTTTCGAAAATTCTACAGTCATTATAAAACTATTCATAGCAGACAGTGAAATTTTGTACATAGAGTGGAGAACACATGTAGTGGTGCCTTGAGATACGAGTATAATTTGTTTCGTGCTCAAGCTCGCACTTCAAATCATATTTCTCCGCAGTAATGAACAGAAATGTCATTAATCTGCTCCAGCCTCCTAAAGAAAAACTAAATTGTATTTTTTTTTTATTGAGAAATATTATTCTATGATATTGTGATTAAAAAAACTCAAAACCTACAAAAATGACAAAATTAAATAGAATGAAAAAGAGTGCAATCCTTTTACTAAAAATTGGATTTAAATGTAATGCTATTGCGCTGCTCCCCGTTTTGGCCAACTGGGAGAAGTGTCAGAATACGATTTTATGATGACGATCTCAACAGAAGACGCAAGTGGCATCTTGTCTCCACTTTTTATTTCGCGTTCAGACGAGCATTTATCAGAAAAAAATGTGTGTGCATACGGTGACGCAAGTGTGTAGAATTCTATCACTGGTGCTGTGATCTACTTCCGCCATGTTCGTGTGCATGCGTAAAATCTGAGTTCTACGTCAATGATCAAATGAACAGGATAAATATCAGGCCTCTGTGGAGCTTGCGCATGAGCTGATCATTTGAATCAGGTGTGTTGCAACAAGAAGAGATGGAAAACATGCAGGATGGCAGCCTTCCAGGACCCGAGATCCTATGCTCTGCGGAAACATCCACAAACAACCCTGGCTCAATTTAATTTTAAACCATTTGTGAATATCGAAGCAATATTTAATGACAAATTTTAACCATGTCCATTTCTGGCATCCTTCCGTGTGATTGAAATATAGTCACTGCCCTTCCTATGGTGGATAAGAAGCAGTCTTTGCACACCTCATTAGGATTCGAGTCAAGCAAGCAGTGGCCGTGTTTCTGTTTTGTGCACTTGTACGTGTTTTATGAGGGGGTGCAATATTGATTGTAAAGTATTCACAAACTAAAAGGTCCACCGGATTAACATTTATATCACAACACGGGCACCACTAGCGGTGTAATGGAATATTAGTGCATTAAAAATGCATGGAGGCCGAGGAGTTGGCGGGACTTGGGAGGTGACAGGTTTTGTACAGTCATAACTCTGTCATTGCATAGCACCTTGGCGCTAAACCTTTAGCCAACACACATTTCAATAGCTTGACACAAAACATACTTGATCTCATATGATGTGAACCGCTACGTAAGCCACGTAAATCTTATTTGGCCGCTAATGTGTTATCACTTGCTGACAGTATTGTTTGCCACTAGTGGTGAATTTAATGACGTTTTTTGTTTCCCACAATGATGATTTCAACAAGTTTGATTAATTTGTCACAAAATGATTTTGAAGATGGAAATTCGATAAAATTGTATTACTGTACACAGAACCCAGTAGAGGTTTTATTAAACAGCAGCGTTGTTTTCGATACAAAATATCACATTTACATTAAAATATAAAAGAAACGTACAATTTCAACGTCTTGTATACAAATACAGCAAAGGCCAGTTCATGGCAAGGAATACGTTTAAGACCCACCCGCAATAGTTGAAAAGCCACAATACAGCTGGAAAAACATTGTTCTCATCATTTGTTTAACCCCTCACAAGCACTTTAAACACATTTACTATAAACATGTGTTTGTAAAAGGAGCATATAAATTCAATATAGGAATAGAAAACAGAAATAGAAATGGAATACATAAATATATAGAAAACACTACGGCTCCCTGTGTGTTTCAGGGGTGATTTTAAAGTGCTTTTATTAGTTTTTAAATGTCTTAATGGTCTTGGACCATCTTATTTATCCGACCTGCTTTTATATCAACCACTGCGGATCCTGTGGTCCTCTGGCACTGGCCTTTTAATTATTCCAAGGGTGAGGACCAAAACACATGGTGAGGCTGCATTCAGCCATTTTGGCCCCCAGCTATGGAATAGCCTGCCAGAGGACATCAGCTCCGTAGAGACTGTTGATGTTTTTAAGAGCAACCTGAAGGCGCATCATTTTAGCTTGGCTTTTGAATAACTTCTTGAAGTACTTTACATACTTTCTGTTTTAATTCTTTTAATTCAACCCTTTTTATTTATTCATTCATTCTTTTTTTTCTTTTCTTTTAGCGCCAGTGTTTCCTCATGGGGGACCTCCATGCTGGGAGGTGTGGCTGCTGTCACTCAGTGTGGATTAGCTCCCCTTGGGCGCTCTTTTTCTCATATGGTTTCTCTGTGTCTTGCCATGTCTTTTTTTAATGTAGTTCATCAGAGTATGTGTGCATGTATGTAAAATTGTGTATGTGTGTGTGAGAGAGAGAGAGCATAGGCCTGCTTGTGGGGATATGTATCTGTGTCTATTTGGGGGAGTCCTCTTCTTGTGTTGGAATTATGAAGTTTTAATTGCAAAGCACTTTGAGTTGCATTTCTTATGTATGAAAGGTGCTATATAAATAAAGTTTGACTGATTGATTGATATTGCCATGTTTGTGTGTGAGATATGTCTTTTAGACGCGGGGCCTAGTGGTAACATTTGGCAAGTTTTTGTGTGCCTTGGCGTGAACTTTGGCCAACAGCAGCTCCTAAGTGTGCTCATTGTGTTCATGATTTTTGCTGTTTACATTAACTGAATCTGTGACTGTGGCTCGAAAGGCGAGCCACAGTCACAGATTCACAAGCGAGGGCATTACATTTCGAAAATATAATAATGTAACAACTCATACAAACAATCACTATAAACTTGAGATTTCCACGATAAAGTATGGATTCTCTTCTGCACTGTGAGGCGAAACGTGCTAACAAGTCGACCACCGTACACTGTAGATGGGTTAAAAAAAATTAAAATTAAAAAAAAACATTAAAAATCTACGTTATATCGGGAGAGTAAATGATGAACCACAATACTTGTATTGGGTGGGAAACTGTAGTTGATTCTGTGTAGTGCCCAGAAAGTAATAAATTACAAAAATCAAGCAGGCCCTTCTTCACTTCTAATTTACATAATCCACTCATGATTTGGAAATTACAGTATATTTGGTGACGATCCAAAGCCACTTTCAAGCAACAGCCTAAGACTATTGTGACTGACACACAACGGAGCAGAAACACTTACCCAAACTTTACGTCGCTGACGCCCCAACTCAAGTCAAAAGTTTAGCTGAACTGTGCAGATTAGCATTAGCGAACAGCATTAGTTTCTGATGTACAGCACATAATGTACTTGCTCGGTGACGCTGACAACATGGTGAAGGGATGTTTCCATGTGTACGTATGAAATCAGGTCCCCCTTCAATTTCTTTCCACTTAATTTGGCATCCGTCTTTGGGTTTTACCGCTGAAAAGTATGAATAGATCAGAATGGCATCACTACTCTGAGGCCTTGAAACTTGAAAAAGGCATTCATAACTTATCTTTTTTCACAAAATGAATCACAAAAATGACAAAAAGTAATGGGAGGCAGTTGCAGTATTTCCAGTGATCTTTCACCTTTCCAACCATAATGATGTGGGGATTGACTTTGGTGCGTTCACTGCTTTTGAAAAAGCATTCTGACAAGAGAATGCCACTTTCAATTTATACTCAGCATTCTCTGCTGAGGGACACGTAGTCTAAAAACTTGAGGACAGAATCTTTTTTTTTTCTCTGCTATAGCCATCATTCAGACCGCCAACATACTGAAGTTGAACCCTAATATTTTACAATTGCAAAATGCCAGAAATTCACAGTTGTTAAGGTCAGGTTTTATGATGCATTATTTTTTTCTAGAAATACAAATGTTTTATATTATTAAAAGTCATTGATAGTGTAGTGTCCTGACTTGTGTGCGGGCAGCATGGGATGGGTTCCCACTCATGACTGTGTGAATGTGGGTGTGAATGGTCGTTTGCCTCTGTATGTGACTGACTGGCAACCAGTTCAGGGTGTAGTCTACCTTCTGCACAAAGTCAACTGGGACAGGCTCCACCAACCCCCCACGACTCCTGTCAGGATAAGCGGTGTTGAAAATGGATGGGTGGATGGATGGATGTTATTAAGAAAGGATTTACTGTACTTTTGAATACGTTTTCATATATTTTCCCCTAAAACATTCCCAAAAAAGTGTTATCATGAATATTTAAAAGCCAAATAGCATGGATATAATTGAAAGCCAGGGGAGACTCTCTTATGTCTTTTGTTTTAACTATAAAATTTGACCAGCCACAAAGCAGGCACATTCATGCTCTGGTTTAGTTGTCTTGGAATAAATCAGCATGGGATTTCTTTAAATAAAGAAATAATGCTGCATACCATTACATTTTAATTGGTCCCAAATTATAATTAGATTCATTTCTCAATTACAAGTAAATGTTTGTCATTACTATTACAGGTATAATTGAGTCCAAATTGTATTGTTTTTGGGGGGGGGGGGAGGACAGGAGAGTTGTGCAACCATCTCGTACGCTAGTCGTTAGGAGATGAGTGTGAGTCTCAATGAAATATCGACTTCATCTATGACTAAACGGGCCTGAACGGCCCCTTTGCGTAAACTGCCTCATGCAGATTGTCATGATGGAAACCTTTTTTGAATGGCTCATTTCTCTGAGCTGCTTCGTTAAATAGTCAAAGTCAAAAGACAAGTGCCATGCAGCACAATGGACATTTTTAAATCACATTTCATCCGACGCTGAAAAACTAAACGTTGGAAAAGTGCCGAGATGGTTCAAATGATTGTTGAGGGGAAAATTATTCTCTTTGCAAAACACTTTCATCATGTATTGTGGTTGCAAGAACAAACACCAAACTAATCCTTTGTACAGCATGGAGCATATTGACAACATTGCTCAGATTTGACATCGCATATTCAATGTCAAGTCGGTAGTATCATGACTTGGACGAGGATGCGCACCTGAGGGGCAATCTTTAGTTCGGTTTTATATACTGCAAGTCTGTGTAAGTCTGATGCATAATCATGAAGAGGAATCATGTAATCCTTTTTTGGAAATCAACGAAAACTATTGGAAAACTGTAGCTCACGCTGCTCCCCATAAGAATATGTATAGTAGATTATCAATAAATGGTTACGCTACGCACTACAAAAATAATGAACAAAAGAGTGAGACCGCAAACTCTCGAGCCAACTAACGAAGGAGTGATTAAACGAACAAATAAAGGAGTAAATGAACTCGCATATGAATGAGCGAACGAATGAACAGTAGCTCCAATTAGCAAATGAGCAAGAGATTGAAATAATTATTGAACTAAAATGAACAATTTAAGAAACTAACAACCAAACTAACAAATTAGTCACTAACATAAAAATGCAAGTGACTGAAATGAGCAAACAAGTTGAACTAACTCACTAAAGAGTAAGCGAGCCAGTAAACCAACTAACAAATGAACGGGCAAGTGAGCAAATTAACCAGTAAGCACACATGAGCAAACCAGGAATTGAATAAACGAACGGACAAATGAACGAATGAGTGAAGTAATTAATGTAAAAAATAAATAAATAAATAAATAAATAAATAAATTGCAAGTTCACCAACGAATGAACTAAAAAGCTTCCTCAGCGACTATAGGGCTGTTCACACGGCACACATATGCTCCGGCGCTGCACCGATATATTTTGTTGCGATATATTTTACACCGGACCAAATTTTGTGGAGCGTTCACACGTGCAAAGCCACTGAGCATGACAGCACCGGCACAGCGTCGGTGCAGCCCCACTTGCGTTCACACGGCAGTTTCTGTAGCGGAGCAAAACGACAGAAAACAAATGAGCTGTCGTGTTGGTTCTTTTTCAAACGTCTACACAACTCAAGCAACTACAGTACAGGCACGTCCTACTCCTTCTCGGTCTCCGTGCCTTCTGCTCGAGAGTGACCGTCCCCCGATAACGTAAATCAGCGATGACTTCAATGACACTCAGAAAAGCAAAAATGTAATGCGCCAAACAGAAAAATCAAGAGAGGAAATTACGAAATAAATTCTATGGGGCACGGGGGGTTGTCAACACACAACAAAGGAACAAACTACACAAACAACTCCGAGACAGTACAGTCTCCTACAAAAGGAAAGATGACGTTTGGGGATTATTCCTCCCTCCCTGTTATAGTTGAGATGGTATAACCCAAGAGGTGCTTGCCAGACAAGTCTTGGGTCGTTATTTAACAAATGACACAAGTCCGACAGAGCACGAAAGCAACGCATTCTCGCCGTACGTAATCAACTCTTCACGAGCATTTGCTGTGGAGCAAATTTAAGCCAGTTGCGTTCACATTTGTACCGGCGTAGCGTCGCAAACGAGCACTTGCTCCGGAGCAAATTCTTAAACCACCTCCCTGAGGTGGATCAAATTTGGTCTGGTATAAGCTCTATTGCGGCGCTACGCCGGAGCAAATGTGCACGTGTGAACGCTCGACTGGCGTAGCGCCGGTGCAGTGCCGGACCAAATGTTGCC
>CAAKHF010025576.1:0-21959 GCA_901007745.1 Hippocampus kuda | reverse complement strand
TCCCTACTTCTCTGGCCAATGTATTGTACCATGAAATCGTTATTGGTATTAAAAACATAAGATAATTCACATGGAAAGGAAAGGAAATATGTCGTTGTCTGTTATTATTATTATTATTATTATTATTATTATTATTATTATTATTACCCTTCTTGCAGGTCAGTCTTTGCCTCCACTGAACGTGTGTCCCTGGTCAATGCAACAATGATGGACATGATTTAATTCATAGCAAGATTGTAGCCATATACTGTATCTTCCAAACTCCACTACTAATGACATCACTAGTACCATATTTGTTCTTCAAAATAAACAAAGGTTGCCCAGCATGGGGGTGGGGCTAATATGAGCTTCTGTCTATCATATGTAGACCTGTGGAAGGTGGGAGCAGTAAGCCATAGTAATTTGTGATAACCTGCGTGTTTTTTTTTTCATGCGTCATCGTGTGTTTAATTTTTGATTGATATGTTGTTGCAGTCATTGATATTGTTAATTTATAATGTTGTATTCTCAAACTAACTGAGCTAATTCTTACAAATCGAACTTTATTTTCTCATTTCAGGAAAGCACCTGAAGTGAAGAGGCTTTGTGGCTTCTTTGGTGACCATGGATATGACAATAAAATCAACAGTATGCAGGTACTTAAAAATATGTAACAACCGCATTGTACTTGTCAGTGATTTTAAAATAAACATGTTTCAACTCTCATTTCAGACAATATTTTTGGGATATGGGCCTTCCTTTAAATTCAAGACAAAAGTTCCAGTCTTTGAAAACATTGAGCTTTATAATGTTATGTGTGGTAAGATATGTTTGTTTATTGATTTTTTTTTTTTTTTGTTGGACATCTATTTAAATGAGAGTGAGTGAATGTGGGAAAGGGGAAACAACATTTAACTCAACTGAGTTTTATTCATATTGCACTTTAAAACAGCTGCAGCTGAGACAGTACATAAATACAAATCGCACATGAAAACAATTTAACTTAACATAATTTAACCTACCGGTAAATTTAAAAAAATAATAATTTAATAAACAAAGGGAATGTCTCAACTGACACCAGGGAATAAAAATGGGTTTTGAGGTGTTTTTTGAAAAATATCTCTGTAAAGAAACACCTTTAAAAGAGGGCATTCGTTTGGATGAAAGAGGAGGAAAGTGCATGAGCAGTAATGATAATAGGAGTAATGCTTTTGTTTATTGTCTTTATTATTATTGTTTAATATCATTTTCAGGGTTTCTTCTTCACAAGAATGATTCTCTCTTTAACTTGGGACTGAACGGTACAGATCCCTCTTGTATATTATCAGAGCTTATTGGAATCATAGTTATAAGGGCATGTACTAGGAGTGGTAAGTACGCTTTACTGAATTTTGTTGACAGTTTCAGAGACAACGGTCACTTTTATTTGGAAGCTTTACCTTTCATTCATGATATGTTCCCTGATGTTATGTTCTTGTTACATATTAATCACATAGGGGATATTTTAGAGAATGTTTTGGTGTGCATTTGAAATATTTTATTAAAATGTATAATGGGCAAAGTCAACCCCAACATTTTTTCCTCTGAAAGTTTCACAAAAGCTGGAATTCTTGAATAAAAATGAATGTCGTTCAAACAAAGCCCCTGACAACTTAGCTCTGACAATGACATCCTATGCCTTGAGATCAAAACATAAGGACCATGACCATTTGGTGCAGACACAGAGGAGGTGCTGCAGGATTGTCTCAACGTCACCGATAGGTTTTCAAAGACGATGTTGTTATATTTTTATGAAAAGGAATGTATTAGTTTTTATTACTTGTCTTTATCTTTGATTTTATTTTTGTCAAACCGTTTTTTTTAAGCTGCAGTTATTTTTTAAAATGCTCTCGAATTAAAATTGAGTTGAGCTTCGCAGATCATGGAGACTCCTCCACCACAGTAAGGTGACGGCTCGAGGAAGGGCTCATACTTTTCTTTTGTCCTTCAAGTTAAAGCTTAAAGCCTACCTTTTAATCACATTTCAGTTACCGGTACTTTATTTGAAATCCATTGTGGTGATATATAAATGCAAAATTATTCTCAATGGGATCTAGCTGTACATGTGAAGTTATCAAATATCTCCACTATACTTTTAATGGAAATGCCTGTATATTTGTCTCTTTAGCTGACTTGTTTTTGCTTGGTTTTTTGTTTTTGCTTTCAGATCTTCTTGGTCTAACACCAGCACCCAATAATGGAACCCACGGCAGTCTGAACCACCTGCTAAGAAACCCTTTCTATAAACCTACAATGCCAGAGGAAGTTTCAAAGCCAACCACTTCAGCTCAAATTCATACAGGAACAGATGACCTTGGCTGCAATTGCAATTACAAGGTCTACTATAATGACATTGTTTCAGATCTTGGCCCAGGTTTCTTTACAGTTCATAGCTGACATGAAGTTATGCACTATACAGTGTCATAAATATGCAGGATCTCTATTACTAATCAAGACAGCAATGGCACAGTTCAGTGCAGTTTTAAATATTTGAACTCAAAAGTTTGAAATGTTGCTCACGGGAACTCATATGTTAATTAATTGACTTTAAAAAAAACTGATGTTGATTTGATTCGCCAAATATTCAGTGGACCCCCACATACTAGAAGTTGGGCACCCACATATTCCCAGATTTTTTGTGAGATTTTCTCAATATTGCAAATATTCATTAATTTCCCAAAGCATTCCGATGGGCATAAGTTATACTCAGATTTTTGCTATTCGCGTGTCTATCCCCCAAGGATATCAGGGTCCACTCTGAATCATTTTAAAGAATCAAAGTTTGTTTGTTTGTTTATTGAACATAAAAACATATACAGTAATAAATTGACAAAAAGTAAGGTAAGTAAAATAGTAAAAAGGAAAGAGAAATCAGTCATCATACAACACAATTTTTATGTTCAAAGGAGTAGGAAGAAGTAAAAAACCTATCTAGTCCTACCCCAAGTTATGTATTTATATATAAAGATAAGATAAGATAATCCTTTATTTGTCCCACACTGGGGAAATTTACAATAATAATAAATAATAAATAGATCATTTTTATATCAATCAGAAAAGAAAGAAAGAAAGAAGGAAGAAGTCGTTCAAATACAGAACTACCTTTGATATGAACGATGAATTTCTACTGCTACAAGGAAAATGTATTTTCTATGACTGTTTTTCTTTCGAACGACCTTACAGATTGTTTTCTGGAAACCACACAATACAGTATATAATCATCAAATAAAAGAAAAAAACGTTTTCATGAAGGTCAGAAACATGGCGTGACATAAGAAAGCATTTTTATCACAGTGCAAGTAAGGTATTTGTTTCGGTGAAGGAAGTGCTTGTTAACAATACCAGAAACAGCAGTCTTTGAGTGGGAGTGGAGGTTATTGAGATGCTGCACACATATAAATGAAAATTATTGAGATGTGGCACCTGATGACTTGTACTCTGAATCATGAAAAGAAGATGTTTTGCTGGAGTTAAAATGCATAATTTAATTCTGAAGAAATTGCCTTCAAAGTGTAGAGAGAAACACAATGGCAGCAAAAAAATGTAGAAATAAATGCAGTGCATTGAGCAAGTTGACATCATTTACTTAATTAAAGGCAAAGTGATTAGAGTATTTTGTTTCTAAACACATTAAATATGGTCAAAAATAAGTGCCGAATCTGTGCAAAGGCTGAGAATTTTTTTTTTGTTGCTGAATTGTGACCAAACTCACTATTTCAGTTGTCCAGATGCCTTGGGCAGGGATGAAACAAGCCCAAGTTTCACGAGTGTTCAGGCCAAGGATTGTCATGTCGTCAGCAAACTTAATGATGTTGGTGTCATCTTGGAAGGAGATGTTATGTTATGGATGAAGATGGTGTACATAAGAGGGCTGAGCACACACCCTTGTGGGATCCCCATGCTCACTGTCCTCGCGCCTGGTGTCCTGTTGCAAAGTCTGACTTTCTGTGTCTTTCTGTGAGGAAATGCAACACCTGGTTGCAGAGAGTGGCGGGTGATAGTCTGAGGGGGAGCAGCTTCTCAGCCAGGCTGCCTGAGATGACCTTGTTGAATGCTGAGCTGTAGTCAATAAACAGCATTCGAACTAAAGGGCCCTTTTTCAGAGTTGTGTGAGGGCACTCTGATTGACTCCATTGACAGCATTGTCAGTGGACCAGTTCTGAAGCATAATGGAGGTCCAGTTTGTCATCTTGGTGTGTTGATAAACCTCGGCAACATCTGAGGCAAATGCAGCAGAGTGCATTGTGTATGAAACACAGCTCACAGTTCATCTAGGGATTTTGATTTGGATAGATTTTGCCGCGCTTGTTGGTGACAATGTTTTGACACCTGTCCTGATCTGTGAAGACTGAGGCTTACCGGTATTCCCTTAAGTCTCCAGAGTTGTCCTTACTCACAATGGTGGCATTAAACACATCCCAATTTGTAGTTAAAAAAAAACACTCCTGAAGTACAAGATCAGTTTCTTCATTCCAAACTTAAACAGTTGTTTAATGGGGGTGGAGGTGTTGGAGGAGCTGCCTGTAGGTTGGTAGAAGAGCACAGGAATTTGGTCAGATTATATCAAGGCACATGCTTTTGTGCATCCTTGACATTATTAATTTGGCCCAATGTTGGCATCTTTACTTTTGGGAGAACAGTGGTGATGTTGCAGTATCTGATATCACACAATGAAACACAGTGTCTGGGTACGCAGTCTTGCGTTTATCAATGACGTAATGCAGTTGAGTGAACACTGTATGTTTGAAAGCTAAAAAAAAGAGATAAAACGAAGCAGAACTTGCAAAGCTATGTCCATGGGTACAATATTAAGAGAAATACCAGCACTAATTCTCGTAATTCCTAATATTCTAGCTTTCTATTTGCAAATATTGATCGTACTGACCTATTGAGAGCTGCACACACCTATCACACTGTCTTAATTGTCACTGCACAAAAAAGTTGCCACGTGTGTAATTGTCAATTGTGTAGTAGCTAACTCAATAAAGAAGGGACAGCATGTGTCCAAAGAGGTAGAGAGACAGAGGTAGAGAAAGAGAGAGCTTTTGTGAATGTTTATGTGGTATTCCAAGAGTGTGTAGTGGGCCATGCATCTTGGCCCACAGGAAATTCTCCTGGTGCTCCATATTAGCCACTACTGGCCTGACATCTTCGGCAATCTTTCCTTTATCATGACAGTGAAATTGGCCTATGTCTGTAATGGAAAATATATGGAGTGCTTCTTATTATGTTGATCACTGTCAAGAGACGCTTTTTCCCCCCCTCTTCATTCTTTTTGCAGTTTCGAGTAAAACGACGGGACCAAAGGGGTTTGAAAGTGACCATTGCACGAGGCTATAATCTGGAGTCACTCTGGCTCTGTTTCTTACAGAACCAAGTGGAGGAGCTAAATCAGCGACTGAGGCAAGCTATTGATGGTCAGTGCAAACTGATGCAACAAATTATGCAATTACAGTCGACCCCTGCAATTTGCGGGGGATAAGGGCCGAGCTAGGTCGCACATAGTGAAAATCAGTGTCTGATTAATGCCCGTTGAATTGCATTGGGTGGTATTTTTTTTTCAACCCCCGCCCTCATCTTCAAAATAATGCAGAAAACATTTAATGTAGGATTTCCACAAGAAATGGGGAACATTTGAAATAGTCGCAATTTGCGAATCTGCGGGTGCCGAACCATAAGTATGCGGGGGTCGACTATACACACACTTTCTCATAATGTAGCATGAAACTGTCATCAAACGTTTTACTGGTGCTGAAGTCAAAATGTAAGATGGTGACAAATCTTTAATCGTACAACAAACCATAAACCAGATATCCAAATCATTCATCAAAATTCATCTTAGTATACATTTTTATTTTACATTGCAGGTTGTCTGTTTCTGTACTGTATTATTTTATTTATTTATTTATTTATTTATTTATTTTGAGACGGAATGAAATTGCCTTATCATTGTCTATCTGAAGTCCAGTACCATACCAAGTATTCCAATATGGACCACACTGACCTCTCTATTGCTGCAGTCTGATTTTTTTCTTTATTTTTTTAGACAGTAGGAATATGCCATACGGTCGACCTGCAGTACGATACCATACAAAGTATTCCATTCTGCACCACACTGACTATGTCTGTGGCTACAATGAGGATCTCGCAATGCCTCTGTGGACTTCATACACCGTTAGCCGACAGGTACTGTACTTGTTATTTATTTGCTACCCCCCTCCCCCTAAATACATAGTTTTGTCAAGACTTATTTCTTATTGTTTCACATCATATCATTAAGTGTTTGGGGAGAGACTTTCATCGAACCAAGTGTAGTCATCCGAAATGATGTCTTACACAAAACTGTAGAGAGACTTCCGCGCAAGAAGGACCAACAGAATCAACATAGCCTGACTGCTGTGTTCAAAGCAAACTTGAGAAAAACGAAGTATGCAACCATGGCTTAAATCCACTGTAGGCTGAGTACTAGTTTACCTTAGATGTGCACTTTATAATGTTATATTGCTCTGTTTTGATTCCATAAAAAGAGCTGTTAAAGCAGCTGTTGTGTGACAAAATATTTTTTTCACTGTTGTTGATGGACAGTAATATTGTGTGAGAGATTATGTATGAATAACTGCTCCAAGTGAAAAATGTTCATGTAAAATTGAAAATCGAAATTGTTATTTCAGTAAATATTTGCATTTTGCACATAGAAAACTGAATCATGATTCCATGTTGATGAGAGCATTAAAATGGGGAAAAATAGGACAAAAAAAAATTAAAGGAAATTCAGAAACGATAAAAAATGCGTGAGTAATCATGATTAATTTTTTTGTTCATTTGAGTTAATTATGACAGTTGCATTTTTAATTAGATTAAATATTTTAATCGTTTGACAGCTCTAATATATATATATATGTACATTGTGTCTGAATAAATTAAATTGGCATTTAGAAACTGCATGTTATGTGTACTTGGGCTGTCTCTGTATGCTATTAAAATTGGTTTGATGAACTGAAATCTTTCTGTACGATAAATTTGCAAAGAATACAGAAATCAAGTAAATTCCTCCAGGTTGGCAGCTCTGATTTGCTGTCCACTATGTGCGCTATACATAACACAAAAGTGAATGTGAACAAAAGCTGCAAGGAGCAAGAATATCTCCCATGATAGTGAAGCATGCAATAGTCAAACATTGTCCTTCATGTGGTCATTCAGGTAGAAGTGTCTGCTTTGCCTGAAGTCCTGATGAACTGTGTTCGGCCAGATGCCAGAGTCCAATCAGCCTTCACCCAGTCCTGTACAAACTACAAGGCAGAAAAACATGTCATCTTTGCCTTCGTATACCCACCACGTAAGTGAAAATTGTATTCTATTTAAAAAAACAAAAATAATTAATGTAACACATTTGAATTCTTGTTCATATGAATGTGATTACTCAATTTGTTGCCAAGTCTTGATTAGTACAGTTAAAGTAAATCCAAATTTGAGTATCGCCTCTCAACCCGAACACTGTACAAGCAATTGTTGAGTGGTCTTTGTTTTAGAAATAGTTTATTCTGGATTAAATAGTTGTATGAAAATGTTTATATTGTAATTTACTGAAATGTACTTTATATTTCGACAGAATTATCCACAAGCATCGAGAAGAAATACGAAGCCCTTTTTTTAACCAACACTGTTCCTATGTATCCTGCGTTCAAGAGTAAGTATCTCATTCAGCATTTATTGTCCACTTCCTTCCCAAAGTACTAGAATAGTGAAGCCAATTGCTTGACTTTTGCTAAAGACTGGGAAAAAATGTGTTAATCATTTGATGAATGTGACATATGATATCAACATTGCAACCTCTTTTCTGGGGGTTGCATTTGAAAGTAATCCAAAAAAAAAAATCAATTTTGTGTGACCAAATCCATTTATCATGTGAGCAAAAATATTGGAACGTGATGAACAGGTGTGTTATGTTGCCCAGCTGTATCTTGTCCGACATCCCAACAATATATACAGTGAAATGTTGACACTCCGTTTCTGGGTTTTGTCAGTGAAGACTGCATTCATGCTAGTTTGAAGTAGAACCAACATGAAACGAAAAGAGAAAAAGGCAATTGCACAGCTGAAAGGTGAAAAAGCTGGAAAATCAATCACAACCATTACACGAACTACAGCCACAGCTATCCATTCGGAACGCCCTGAGGAAACCACTGCTGTATTATGTTTCAGACATTGAACGGGTAAGCCAAGGAAAATAGCCGCAGTTGATGACCGAAACATTTTCAGGGCTGTATCGAAATACCTTAAAACAACTTTCTGTGACATCAAGGAAGGAGTAAACGTGTCACTGTGTACTCTTTGTCGAAGATTTAGTTAGTCGACGTACAGAGGTCACACTGGAAGATTCAAATCTGAAGTACGGATACATTCTTCAGAAGAAAAAAAAAACGTTACCATGGACACTGCTTTAAAAAGTACTTTTCTATCATGCCATCCAGCTTTGGAATAGTTGCCTCCTTCACATATGACAATCTTTGAGTTTTCATACCGTCGTAGCAGCATTAATTTAACAGCTGAGCTATAATGCCGTCCGAGAAATATAATGTCTGATCACTGTTTTGTTTCCTCTTCCATTTTTTTGCGTTGAATGCATGGTTGATATGAAGACACTTTTTTTTTTCAAAGTTTGTTTCAATTAAATTGAAGGCGTAAATCTAAGTTTAGCACAAGTGTCGTATTGTTAATATTACTGTTACACAATGCCTACTAAGCTGCACACGAAGCGATGCAGCCAAACCCGACTGAACTGTCACACAGTGTGCCGTGCAGTGCATAGTTTTCGTGAGTGGCCGACAGTTGGCCACTGGTTTTGCTCAAAATATCAATGGCAATTTCAGAGTGTTGCAACATCACATTTGCAGCAGCCAGTGCAAAATGTTGGCAAGCTTTTTCAGTCAGGATTTTGGCCCACTGGTCCTTACAGAAGCTCTCCAAATCATTCTATGGCTTGAAAACTCAAAGCTTGCCCCTGCACAGGTTTTCTACTGGCCTGAAGGTCTGCAGCTTGACTTGTCCACTCATTGACCTTCATGCTTTTTATTGAGTCCCTCTCGTCCTCGTCCTCACCCCACAAGGCAAGGTCTTTTGTAGAGCTGTCAGTGACTGTACCATAATCCCCCCACCCATTTTCATTCATTTGCAAACTGGTTTCTGTTTCTTTCTTTGTCACCATTATTTCCTTCATTCTCAGACCACTCATACCTACCTCCTTCTTTCCACACTCTTCCCCCCCCCCATCCCAGAAATATGGTTTTATTTTCAGAGAGTCCTTTTGAAGAAATATGCCACTGAAAGAAATGGGTTGAATGTTCTCACTGGACCAATATTTGATAATGATTTTGATGGTGTAAAGGACTCCACTGACAAGATTAAAGAGTAAGATTTTTTTCTATATTTTTAAGTACTCATAACCATTTGTTAAGTCGTCTCTTGAGAATACGGATTATTTTTGTACCAGGGCCCTTTAGTTAATGAAACTTGAGGCAAACACTCGTGTTACACGTGATTACACATTATTAATCACTGACAATGCCAACTATGAAACGCTGATTCTATTGTTGATCACTACCAGGGATGGTGCAACAGTCCTGTCAGAAATCTGTGGAAATCGGGTCAAGACTCTCCAACATTTTATTTTATGCTCTGAAATGCTGTAAATTTAAATGAAATGATGGAGGTCTACTTGAGACTTGAGAAAAAAATCTGAACTCTAGAAATAATGAGAACTGAGCAAATGCTAACATGCTAGCAGTCGAAACTTTGCAATTTAAAATATGAGATTTAAGACTGTTTAAAATGCTTTATCATAATACTGCATCTTAAAAGTGCTCCAAATTACGAGTTTTTCGAGATACAAAAATTGCTTGGGCTATTTTTCTATTTTTTTTAATTTTTTTGTTTTTTGATTTGACTTGTGATCAGTGACTTATGTTACAAGTGCCCCTCAGACCCTCCTCCACTGCAATCAAGTGGAAAAAAATGGAGCGATTAAGACTTATTCGGAGATGATTCAATATATCACAATGTAGATATATACAGTATTACAATCTATAATAACAAAAGTTTTTTTCTGAATCTCTTTTGGAGGATTTTAGAGACATACCCGTTTAATCTTTATTCACTTGTCGTGTTGCTATTTAAAATAAATTTCAGTGTTAAACGTGAATGAAGTTGAAAATCACTAATATTGTTCTGTTTCATTCCACATGACTAATTTCATGATTTTTTTTTCTTGACTGCAGGTATGCACGTGGTACAATACCCATCCCAACGCACTTTTTTGTGGTTCTAACCAGCTGTTTAGACTTCAGAAAGGCTGCAGATTCATGTGGTGGCCCCCTTAGCTCTGCTGCCTTCATCTTGCCACACAGACCAAACAATGATGAGACTTGCAATGTAAGGAACACTGCCAATCTTTTTACTTGGGCTCATTCCAACTAATAAGTGGAGTATCGGATGACAAAACACACCTGATTAAAAGCTGCAACAGCTAAATCTTGCCATCAAAAGATACGTATATTGGCCATTTCTCTTTTTTAGCCGCAGGTCCCCATGTTTGAACGTGGGGTATTTGCAAAGAAAAAGGTCGCATAGATGGATTAAAAAAACAACATTATAATAATTACCTTAAACACGGATAGATGCATTTTTTCCAAACAAATGCAGCTTGTTACACAGTAACCTCCCCGAAACGTTCTCAGTCTCTCATTGTACTTTGAGGCAAATTCTCAGACGACCTTGTCTTCTTCATCGCGTAGCTCTGCAGCCATTGGAAACTCATTTATTACGTGTTTGGGAGAGGTTGCTCCATAGCCGGAGTTGCTGTCCAACAGGGATAACGCCTCTCATCCGTTGCAAGCAATCGTGGGAGTCCAGCAGCTAGACAAAACAACAGAGTGATTGGGGTCACACTGCAGAGATGGATGCATTTATGACACTTGTTCCCTAGCTTCATTAAACTTAACTCAAGGTGCTTCTCCTTACTCTCAATTGTTCCGACACAGCACCGTACTCCTTTGTGCACACACTTCCTTCCGCATTTCTCTCTCAGGCATCCCGCCCTTCCCTGTTGCGTGCGCTCTCCAACTGCAAATGGCTGATATGAAAATTCAGTATGACGGTGGACTCCGACAGTTTCATTGGTTCACTGTAACTTGTTTGGTCATTGATCAAATGTGACGAGATTATGAGGAAATATATTGATGGCTTTCGTTCATCAGGAAAAATTCTGAAATAAACTGCATCACGATAATAGTCACAGGGATCAAAGTGTGTGTGTGTGTGTGGGGGGGTGGCTTCTCGTTAGAAAAGTTTGGTCTCTATGTAAATATTGAACATGTGACTGATTATAATTATGTGTGGACCATGCTAAAATCTTTTTATTGAGAATGAGGCCGACAGGTGATGTTAGTTACAGAAAAATGAGTAAAACCAAGACTAATACTGATCAATGATTCCTTGCAGAGCTCAGATGAGGAGTCAAACTGGGTGGAGGACCTGATGAAGCTCCACACAGCCCGTGTCAGAGATGTTGAAATCTTGACAGGTCTGGACTTGTACCGTAGGACCACACGGAGTTATGCTGAAATCCTATCATTGAAAACGCATATGCACACTTATGAGAGTGAGATCTAAAGTTTTACCTTTATATTTTTGCTGGACTTGAACAATTTGATCACATTGTCCCTGACGAGATATCTCATGGAACTGCACACTAGCTTGATTGCTTGATTCCCATCTCTTCAACACCACTAAATTGTAAAAGTCAGGTAGTAGTGAGGAAAAAAAACGTATGAGTGTCTGTTCTATACACACACACGCACACACACACAAAAGAAACCTGTGAAGATCAGAATATGTGTTTTACATTTTACTGTATTTGAATACAGGTATATATTATACACGCTGGGCAATGTTTTTGTGATATCATGTACCTGTGGACACGGCTGCAGCCGCCATGCTGGAGGTTACGTATTGTTTTGTTCCAGTGCTTAGTGAGTATTTGACAATAGAAAAATGTGATGGCCAACGTCAAAGAATGGTTAATTACTGTGTTGGAATCAGGGGGAGGTGTTAGAACATTTCTCCAGGAAGAGATGGAGGTTGTGGCTTTCACAAATCAACAGGACTCTTTTCACTCCAGTTCGACAAAATACCTAGTCCATACATCATTCGTGTTTGTTCTGAACACTTTTTTTAAAGGTAACCTTTAACATGAAGCAATGTTAGAAAATTCATACTTCATACACACACACACACACACACTCAAAAGTCGGGCGCGTAATAATGCGATGTGTCTTGTGCGTGCACCTAGTTCCAAATTCTGTGAATGTTGTGTGACTTTGATGAGCGCTCCGCTTGACTGACTGGTATTGTGCTGACACGCTGCTTATATCGACGAAAAACGGACGTACCAGAGAACAGCATGCGGATGTTAAAGGGGGAAAGGTGGGCGTGAACGAGGAGTTTAAAAGCACCCCTGGTAGGTGTACATAGTGCCTGTATTTTTATATGCAATAACCTGAAAATGGCAGCTATGAAGAGACATGCCGACGAAGCACAGTTCAAACTAAAAGCGATCATTTATGCGGAATCCGAAATTCAGATCAACGAATCCATGGTCCGCAAGTGGAGGAAGCTGGAAATCAAGTTTCACCAAGCCCAGTCACTGTTCAACTGAGGGCAAAAACGCTTGCAGAAGAAATGAAAATCGAACATTTTCAAGGACATCCATCTTGGTGCTTTCGTTTGACTGCAGGAAAAAGATATCACAGCCGCTGTGAAAAACCAAGTGCAGCAAATAAATTTGGAGCTTTCAATCATTCTGGGTTGGGGTTCCACATTGACACACGATCTGGGGTGCTACGCCGTCTCCAAAAGCCCACGTCACATGCACAGCCGACTACCTCATCCGCAAGGGCAGCGCTTACAGCTTACCTGCCAATATCATGCTTGGACAGCAGCGAGTCTATTTTCGTTTGCGCAGTGTATAGCATGGTGTACTCAAGCGCCCTGATTTTGATGCAAATGAGGGATGGCACTTGGATTGGCCGGAAAGGCTACTTCCGTCCCAGAAGGGCACACAAAGGCGCAAACGCTAGACTTGTGCTCGGAATGAAAAGAGGGCCATGAGTGTTCCTCTTGGTCTTCTTGACAGCACTGTTGGTCTTTTCAGAATAAAATGCAAACTGCTGGTATCTTTCCATCGTATCCTGGGAGGAGTCCCACCTCGGTACATCTTGCATGACTTAGTTTTCACTAAGCTGCAGCAGCCGCTGTTTTCTCTGCAACACGTTGCTTTCTACTCTGAGCTCTCCATGTGTCATCTGTACTGACAGCGACTGGTAAAGTGGGACTCCGCTCGTGATCCTTGTCCAGCATGTTTTCAGTAACGAGATAAATGGTCCCGGCTGTAGTTCCAACTGCCAGTAAACTACTTTTAGTCTTCATTCCTCCTTGAGGGGATTTGTTGCTGTAGCACAGGTTGCTTTGAGACTCTCTTTGAATTCCATACACAGTGATAAAGTTGGAAGGGAATAATCCAGTCCTTTTCTTGCTTGAGATGGTGTTATTCCAGGACACCTCGAGACCATAAGATAGTTAAAAAAGGAATAAGAATGCTTAACACCCACCACTTGCAAAACATCATTGGCCAGTAAATTGTGTCAGTCTAATTCATGTGCAAGCAAACACTTAGCCATGGTCTGTTTTCATTTCATCACACTATTTTGCCATATGTGTTTTATGTCATGTTTCTTTAAAGTACCTGTTAGTGTGTGGCGATCGTGAAGTTAGTGTCAGTCCACTTAGTAGTGCATCGTTAAGTGGTGTCAATTGGTTTCAAATAACAGTGCCATGCTAGCTGCTGAAATGTTGCTGACTGAACAGCATTGATCAAATTGTCTTATGACAGATAACGTGTCATTTCCCATGTTATGTAGACTTGCTAATTGGCCCCTTTTTTTCCGTTTGTGCATTTTAACGACTTGCATTTTTGTACTCAATAAGCACTGATTGTGATTTTGTCGGCACAATCATTTGTAATTTGGATCTTTAATAAAATGCAATACAAATATCAATGTTGGAGGTTAATGGCTAAGTATGCTAGACTGGTAAAATAAGGGTAAAATTAAACATCTCCATTAAAACATTGTAAACTAACGTCAGCTGGTCTGAGCCATGAACAACCAGGGCTGAGAAATGAGTCCCCGAACGCCTCTGATTCGCTCTCAATCTTTTTCTGTTGTGAACTGCTGCTGTTTCGTATTCAACATTTTGTTTCTTAATTTTGATGTTGGTTTCACCTCTAACTAGTGTAAATAAAGTCTTCATGCCCAAAAATAAGTGTACTCATTCATTCATTTTATTATTTGAATCATAATCATATGATACTGCTGTAAAATAACCATCCAACCCAACCCATCACCCAAACCGGTTTATCCTCACTTGGGTCGCGGGGAGTGCTGAAACCAATCCCAGCTGTCGTCGAGCAGTAGGCGGGGGACGCCCTGAACTGATTGCCAGCCAGTCGCAGCACAAACACAGATGAACAGCAACCATTTGCACTCATAAGCACTCCTAGGAACAATATAGAATGTTCAGTTAACCTATCACGCATGTTTTTGAAATGTGAGAGGAAACCCGAGTAGCCGGAGAAAACACGCAGGCACGGAGAGAATATGCAAACTCCACACAGGGATCAGAGGCCTGGAATCGAACTCTGGACTTGTGCACTGTGAGGTGGACCTACTAACCAGTCCTCCACTGTGGCACCTGGTGTCAAACAAGAAAAGCATTTGGGAATTACAGTACCTGGGTTACTACATAAATAGGTCGTGCAATGTGATCTGATCTTCTTTGAAATAATGACAATAATTTACACATTGGAGAAAGTGTAATCTTTATTTTTCCATATTCCCCAACCAAGGGAATAAAGTGGTACAATAACTGCAAAAAAATATTAATCAAATGAATAATCAACACATTGATGATTTAACAACAGTAGAAAGTATTACTCCTTAGAGGTTACCTCCAGCTTCAATTTGACATCTATTGAAAAAAAACACTCGAATGTAATTATTTTCATTTTCTAATATTTTTTTAATGATCAACCACAGCTTTAAATCATTTAAAAGTCATAAAATTTTCAGACCCCTTTCTGTGTGTTGACAAGAAAAGCCACTCTGTGCACAGGATGCAAAGCCACAATTTATTCATGAGCAGATGCTATACTTACCAGAACCCTTGACTTGAGATGTTTGAGAGGAACCTAGTTCTACCACATCATTTCTGAAATGAATGGCGACTAAAAGTTATTTATATTTTCCAGTCAGTTCCGTGCAGCTTCCTGTCTTTCAAAATATGGCTCCACTGCCACATCATTAAGTCAATCAGGGAATAGCCAGGTATTTGTTGTGTTAATTGGATAATCTGAATGCTTGGTGGGTTACGTGAGGGAATTCGAAGCAAAGAAAGTGTTGTTGATGATTTACTGTAGTTTGGGAGAATTTTACCAATCGGGTTTGGAAATAACAGATTAAACTGCTCCATGTCTTTCACATATATATATCACATTTTGAAGTATGACTATATACAGTCAACTCCCGGTTTTCGAACATCTCTGTTATCGACCAAATCGGATTTCTACCAGAAAATTCGAGATTTTTACGGCTCGGATTATGACCGAAAACCGGTTTTCGACCAAACTAAGCAAACCCAAGTACGTCACTCGACTCCTCTCAGCTTCCTTACACGAGGAAGTGACACTTCCTCGTGTAACATTCATTGTGAGTAGACGTGTTTGTTGTGATTTACGCAAATCTGACTTTTTTTGTGTGTGTGTTATTTCTGCATCGTGTATTGGCCCCTAATCATGGGATAATAAAATAGTTTCGGATTTCGAATGAATCGCTTTTCGAACAGCCTTCTAGAACGGATTATGGTCGAAATCCGAGGTATGACGACAGATTTCTGAAATCGTTATGTTTTTACTAAGACAGTCAAGTGTTTCGCATCTTTTGAATGCTTCAGCCAACAAAGCAGATGAGGGAAATGTGGTTAAGATTGCACGACTGTCCGTGTTTTTATGTTGTGTTGGGTTTATTATTTTATTTTATATTAACTGTTTTGTTAAGCTCTTTGTTGCAGCTGCAACTGTTGTGAAAGCACTATATAAATCAGGATGTATTGTATTGTATTGTATTTTTTGCTCTGTTACAATTTTTTTCCCTTGGATGGGAAGCAGTGAGTGCGCTTTATTGTCTAGTATGGGTGGATACCAGGTGTATTCTTGGTGCTGTCTTCATTTTTTTTTTTATGCCTGTAAATATCTATTTTTTCTTTTCTCTTCACCCTTTCTTTAACCATGTAATCTTCAATAGAAAGTCATCTTGAATTTTTTCACAGATTTTCAAGAAAAGTGGTCACAGCAGGGAGCTGGGCAGTGCTTTTGGTTTGCAGGAAAGTGAGGGAGGACATTTTATCTTGGGAGGATTTTAGGTCAGATGGGGTACAAGTAAGTTTTTTTGCCAATCATTTGTCAACAGGAGGCTACGATCAATAATCACTCATGTTGTCTCCTTTTTTTGTGATCAAGTTTCATCCTCCCGAACAGTAATGACCAAAGCAACGACGGTTGTGTATTGATCACATGGAACGTGATTTTCCATATATACGTGAGTGTTAATAAAAAGCACGTCATACTTTTACTGCTGTGTTTGCTCCAAAGAGACTCATGAAGACCCAGGAGGAGTCCAATCTGGGCACAAAAGAAACGGATTGCATGCTCAGATTGACTATGTCATTGACAAATGCCTCGCATTAATTTTGTTGCGTATTTGTCCCTTGAAGATGTCGAATAACCCTATTAAATCAGGTAGTCAGTTGGCCATTAATCTCAATGGAGCAGGCTAGTCACTCAAAACTAATGGGGTTTATAATTTGCATGAAGCGAGTTTATCCAAAAAGCTTTTACTAAAAGGATTACATTTCAGACAGAGGGTTTATCATCACACTTGTTCAGACATGGATTAACGGCAGTCGTTGCAAAGAACTTTACTGCGACAGAAAGTCACAAATTTCCCGACTCTGCCTTAGGTCTGTTTTCATGAGATTAACATTCAGTCCAGTTTGGCTTGTGGAACAATCAACATGTTACACAATTATTGACTCATTGATAAAAAGAGTTTATGTCACTTGTTTATACTGTACAATTTCATCATATATATGCCCTCTATAGAGAGAGGGAGAAAACACACACACAAACACACACACATTACATATCTCATAATGACTGCCACCTTTGATTCTTGCTCCATCATTTTTACCTGCCAGTGTTTCATTTGGCGGCAATAAGCCTCTTTCTTTGCAAATGTGTGGGGGTTTTTTTGTATTGTTTTATGTATGCAATTTGCAGCAGTAATAAAATTGAATTTAAAATGTCGCCTATAATTTAATTGATAACTTCATTATTTTTCATGTGCATTTAATAACTTGATTTTTAAAACAATATAGCTTGCCACCGTGTTCATTGAACATGTTACTAGATGTGTGTCAACGTTGGACTTGATAAGTCAGTGTACATTCAGTCCAATGTTGAACAGAGCGCACCATTTCGAGGGATAAAAAAAAAAAAAATACAACTGTTTCATGAAGCAAATTTAAAGCGTAACTTTCCTACAACTACTGATTACCTCCAGACGTGTTCAATCAAGAAATCATTGAAATAGCTTGTGACTTAAATTGTGATTTCATCCATTTTCTACACACTTGTACCTCTTTAGGGTTGTGGTTGATCTGGAACCTATCCCAGCTGACTTTGGGTGGGACGAGGGGTACACCCTAAATCTGGCGCCAGCCTATCGCAAACACACCAGTGAAATTAGTCCAGCCGACTTAATCCAAGACCTGTCAGGCACGGCGTTTCAAAAATGAACAGTCTTCCTTCTGCCATTGCCAATCTGGTCACGAAAAGGAAGTCCAGAGTAGGAATATAGTTATAGTAGGCTCCAACATTACGTTTTAGGTGTTTCATGCTTTTAGGGAACATGTGATCAGCTGACGAAGCGGTAGCAATTCCCCCAAGTCACAGCGACGAGTTAAGCAATTTACAGTTAAGGTTCCGCTGTACATTTCTCCTGCCAGCTTTATTAAAGTTCAAGTGTAACCTGAAAGTTCATTCTGATCATAAACCTCTCAAGTTCATACTAATAAATCAGCTTTTACTCGGCATAAAGAGCAGAAAGTTTTTCAGATTCATGTGAGAGTAAATGTATATTTGTATGTGCTGTAGGTATATGAATCTGCCAATTCCATTGTCCCTCTGCCCCTTTGATATGCTAGGATTGAAAGAAAGAGAAGAAAATGTTGAGAAGAATTCAAAATTCATGGAGTGGTTGATTTTCAATTTGTTTGCTTTGTCATAACTATGATTTCACTAGCGAGAGTTTCTATTTCAAATGCGCCTTAAAATCTTTATCCTCATATTCTGGCATGTAATGTTTGCAAAGTAAATTCCAACTGTTAAACAAAAAGATTAAAGTCAATGTTAATCCTTGCTCCCTGTCTCCCCAGGCATGTATTGGAGGAAAGAATGCATGTTGTTTTGAATTTCTTTTTTCTGCATTTTTTCCCCGTGCCTGTTTTCTTCGACAAAGGCAACAACAGCATGAGCATTAGACCAGAGCTGAGGCTAGAGTCTTTAAATCCTGATGCGCTTCAAAGCACGGAGAGAGCAATTCATCTTCTTATCTTTGACTCAAAACAGGCTTTTTGTGTGGAGGAGAGAGGGAAAGGGAAGAGGCAAGAGGGAGGGAGGGTAGGGGGGAATGCTGTCGAGTAATTTTCCGTTTAAATGTTCCACTCCACAACAATTTGCATAAGCAGCCCTGCGCCTGTGATAAGAAGATTGGTAATTTTCAAAGGCTCTGTAGGGATTGAGAATTAAAAGCCTTTCTGCACTATCTTCCCTCTTGCAGCTGGCCACCAAAGATTCCCTCTTCTCTCATGCATTTTCGCCTAAACTACGCCTTATAAACTTTCCCTACCATCCTCTCCTTTGCTCGCCCTGACAGTGCAAACTTTATCCCGCCGTATATTCTCAGTCCTATCCTATCATTCTGCCACAGACTTCGCACTATTTGGTGTTATTTTTGCTTGCCTAACCCTTAGCAACAGCAATGTGAATTGACACAAATCATGAATTCATTTTTAAAGACGTTCACTATGGGTTGTGATGTCACGGCAAAGACAAGAAACCCCTGTTTGACTGGCGGCATTGCAGCTGTAATCTTGTCATTTTCGACTTGCTTCTGGGGCTGCGCAGTAGATGTAGTGCTTTGCTCGGTCATAGTTATATAGGATTTGTACAATCATTCTAAAATATACACCAGGGGTAGTCGCAAATATTTGAGGGCCACAAAAAACATTTTCAATGAATCAGCAGTGAATTTATTGAGGTCATGCCACATGCGAGTCACACTGTGTTTAAAATAAATAAATAAATAAAATCGCAATATCTCTCTGCCAGAAAATGAAAATGTTTCATAACATGGCCCATGTCCTGAATTGAAAACAAATACCTATAGTTTATATTGGGCAGGGGGGCTAAAAACGTGTTTCTATTTGTAAATATAAACACAGTACTACAAGAGAGAAGTAAAAATGTACTTGTGTGTTATTCTACAGCGGCTTCCCAATTTTGAATGTATGCCAGTGCTGATTTTCACTGTCCCCGAATTGCCAACTGTTCCGGATTGTCCATATTTTCTTCCGCAAATCTCAGAACGCGTCCTAGATATGGCCGCAACATGTGGTGTTCCGGATATTTAAAAAACAGTCATGGGTCAAGTTGCCCAAAAAGGATGAAAGTGAGCAAAAATTATTGGTAGATAATTGCAATCCTATGTATGACAACATACCGCTTCAGTGGCTCCAGTGATGTCAGCATCACTGTGCAAATTACATTAACACAAGTTGATGAGCCCTAAGTTAGCTGAAAGCTAATGATTTGACTCAACGACAATCACCTCTAGTTTCAATAGATTCAGATCAGCAGCGAGAAACAAATACAGACGCTAGCAGACGAGTCCAAGCTAAAAGCTAATTACTTGACTCGACCCCAACTCTTGCTAGTTTTAACAGCTTCATATCAGCGGCTAAAAACAAAGGCAGCTGTACAAAGCGAAGCTTCAGTGGCAGCTTATTATGTCCACTAATGCGTAGACAAGAATTCTGTGCTAACAACAGCTTTATCCATCAAAGAAAAACAAACTCCATCACACTTCACTGTGTTGTTGTACCATCAGTGTCATAATTACACTTGTTGGAATATGCCAATCGACCATGGCCCGTGAAGCACAGCTAATGGTGTATTTTTTATTTATTTAGTTTTGGGTCCTTGGAAGTATGTCTTCATATGAAAATGTCTTTCCTTAGAAAAAAAAATGTGTACCGTATGTGTGCGCAAAGAGCATTGTCGGAATGTCACTGCATTTTCATCATAATTTTTGTTAGATTCATTCGTTGAAATATCAATTTTCATGTGTTCAATACAAAGCCTTGATTTTGGTGAGGTTATTAGTACACATTCACACATTCCATTCCCTGTGAAGGAAAAATAATTTTGGATTCAATTTTATGTGACTACATTTTCATCTTTACATGCTTGATGTAATAATTACAGTACATTAAAATAAATTATGATTGTAGAGAAACTGTTGTGTAAATGAATGGTTTGCAGATTTGTTAAATCTACTGCGGTAGGTAACGGGGTGCTGCGTTAATGTTCTTGACAAAAGATTAAAAATATGAAAATTCTGACAAATTTTTCTGGTCACCTGATTACGATTGGTTAGTTTACATGTTCTCCCCGTACCTGCATGCGTTTTTAACCGGGTATGCCGGTCTCCCACATTCCAAAAACATGCACTGTAAGTTAATTGTTAATTGTAAATTGTCCTTAGGTGTGATTGTGAGTGCAAATGGTTTTTCGTCTATGTATGCCCTGCGATTGGCTGGCAACCAGTTCAGGGTGTTCCCTGCCTACTGTCTGAAGAAAGCTAGGACAGCATGCCTGCAGCCCTCATTTGGATAAAGCTGTTCAGATCATGAAAGCATGGATGTTGTGAAAGAGAATTTTGATGGGTTGGCAGCTCTGCTGTCCACTTTTCTTCGAGTCGTGAAGTTGGAACACAACATTTTTGTTCAATCTAGCACTCCTACTGATGTCAAATCATCATAATAGGAACTTCTCCAAAAACAAAAGTGGGAGTAAAAAAATTGCAGTCACAGTCAAAAATTGCAGCCACAGCAGTGCACTCTGAGTAACACGGTAACAAGCTGTGTAGTGGATGTATTCTTCCCTGTAGTTCATGTTTGTCGCACTGTCCTCACATCAGTGTGTGGGCCAGAACACCACTTGAGGCCAGACTTAGAGGAAGGACGGTCATAAATTCTCTGAGGAAGATCTGTGGGGTTTTCACCCGTATTCTATTTCTTAAAAAAAACAATTTATTCATGTGTGTATGTGTTGTTTGCTACAAGAGATAGAAATAACAATTACAAACTAGTAAGTGAACCCAAATATATAATAAAGCATGGCCCAAATACACAATTTTGCGTTGCAATTTGTGAGTCAAAATGAGCATTTTGATCCCCAAAACACTTGAATGGCAATATATAAATAAATAAAATATGCATGTTTTGGAATGTGAGAGGAAACCATAATACTTGGAGAAAACCCACGCAGGGATGGGAAGAACATGCAAACTACACACAGGAAGGCCGCAGCCGTAATCGAACCTTGCAGCATATTTGCACGGTGAGGCGGATATGCTAATCTGTCGACCACTGTGCCGCCCAAATAACACACACACACACACACACACACACACACACACATACTTTAATTA
>CAAKHF010025575.1:8589-28460 GCA_901007745.1 Hippocampus kuda | reverse complement strand
TGGTTGCGCCTTCTCGGCAGCATGGGTATACCAGCACTGTTTTTGCCTGGGAGGAATGTCGGCACCATTTGACTGTCGTTGCTGAACAGTCCCGGGGCGCTTGTGTCTTGCGCCTGTAATGGGCAGCATTTTTCACAACCCCGCTTTGTTCAGCGGAGAGGTCGGTGCTGTTGAACGGTCTGCGGCTGGATGGATGTAAGGCTTGAGGAGCCGACGATGAGAAGAAAGGAGCGTTAGCGCGGAGCGCCGATGCGGCTGTGGAACTGGGAGTCGCGGCTTGGAGTTTGAAGTGGATTTACATGGGACAGGAGAAGTGAGCCAATCTCTTTTCGTCAATGGACGCTACAGCTTCGTGTTTGCTTTCAAAAACTTAGCTTGTAGCAGATGTGTGCACATTTTCAGCATGACGTCTCTGATCCACTGGTGAAAGGACACTTTGATCCTCTCCTCTTTCATCTACAACTGCTTCAGACAACAAAGTGTATGCAGAAAAGTGGTGAAGATTGCACGACTGTCTGTGTCCTATGTGTTGTGTTGTGTTATTTTTGTTATTTTGACTTCAAAATGGCGCCGCGTGAGTGGCTGCCTTTCCAGCAGCTCCTATATTTTGTTGTTCTACTTCTTCCTTTCATAACTTTGCTGCTGTGAATTGGGAATTTCTCCATTGTGAGACTAATAAAGGTTTTCTTATTCTTATTCTTATTATTGTACTGCAACTCATAATAAGCAACTTAGCATCTCAACTGATCCCAGAACAAAGTTTTTTTTCTTACCGCTTTGGCCAACGATGCTCTCCAGTGAACACAAATGCACTGCTGAAGGCATTTGTCGAATACTTTGTCAATCAGAGGTTGGCCTAGACCTCTTAGTGGCCCCATGAATCCATTGTCATACCGAAACTGCCCATCCAGCCATCACTCCATTTGCTTTAACCCTTGTGCCCTGCAGGTACACTTCCTGTACACCTGCATGCGTTGTGTTGCAAAAGCAAATGCATGCCATGCATGGGTTTCAAACCTGTGGCATGCATTTGTTTTTGCGACACAACGCATGCAGGTGTACAGGAAGTGTACCTGCAGGGCACAAGGGTTAAGCGACTTTTAGTAGACTATACGAACTGAATTATCTGTCAGTCACAGCACACACAGTGACAGACAACTATTCAAATTCACATTCATATCATCACTGATTGGGAACGGCACCCACGCTGCCTGCATCGCAGTCAGTCGAAGGAAGAATTGCACCATCAGTGTCCCTCCTAAAGACCATTTTCCACAACAGGCAAGTCTGGGATTCCAGTAATAGTTGGTGGAGAGGAATGCCCTTTTCTGATCTAACATCACGAGTGCCCGGGTGCACAAAGTTCAACTTGATACTTTGGACTTCATTCATGCACTGGTTACATGTCCCAAAACTTGTATCCATGCCATAACTGCTTTTGGAAACACTGAAGAAATAACTTGTGATTCACTTGGATTTGATCAGTACGTATGGACAGTGGCGTGTCTTCCGAAAGGCAAATCAACAGAGTTTCATTCTGACCATGGGATCTCCCGTGCGCATACGTACATTCCAGGACGTGTTTACTCACGATCTCTCGGACGACTTTTTCCACAATGCCTCCATCCTGCAGGTTATGAAGGTAGCGTGAGGCTGGCGAGCTCGCAATTAGTCGCAGCTGGGCAATATTGGCTGACTCCTTGGCTTCAGGCGTAACTCCGACGGTGAAGAAGCGGACGCCCTGGTTCTTGGCATCAGCCACGGCTGACGCTATGTCAGGGTTCCTTGGGTGCGAGATGCCGTCAAAGAGCAGAATGGCCACCTTGATGCTGCTGGGAGCCGACTCTTCCAGGTAGATGCGCGTGAGGTTGGTGATGGCGTAGGTGATGTAGGTGCCGTGGCCGATGTATGTCATGGGAGCTATGTGGGCCTTGAAACTGTCGGGACCCTGCCACTGGTTAAAGGTTTGCTCGATGATGACATGGCTACTGTACTGAAGCAGGGCCGAGCGGGTGACGAGGCTGCGGCCGCTCTGCATGTGGAGGCCCTGCAGTCGCTCGGTCACTTCTGTGGCAAACCGCTTTTCTTGTGCGTGATTGTCTTTGGCGCTCTCTGAGCTGTCAATCAAAAAGGCTAATTCCAGACTGCAGGCATCATCCGCAAGTGCTGAGAAAATAGCGTAAAAAGGAGTCAACCTGAACAGCTTGGTAGAATGTTTACAATAGGATAATAAAGTATGTTTCGAATGATCCGAAAAAGTTTTGATTTTAACCCTTGTGCGTTGATTTTTTTTAACGACACATCGGACAAAGGCACCATAATGGAATGGTGGCTTTAAAGTGTAATATCAAAGTCATTTCTGAATCCTTTTTTTTCTTGCGACCACTCAAAATGTTCAGTGGCGTCAGACCTATCCATACATATATAGTTTCTATTTACTTATTGAGGTTGGTGCCCTCTATGGACATCAAAGCAATAAAAAGCAGTATTGTGCTATGGGTATAAGTAACTATCATCTGCATATAAGTAAAAAACAAAAACATTGAATTTGGACTATTCAATATGGACAAGTTAGCGCCTTCAACATGTTAATAGATCATGACATCATTTTAGTTAGTACGTCAACAGTCCTGTTATGGGATGTTTTGGTCCACAAGGGTTAAGTTCTGCTGCAGCAATTTTCTAGTTCTAAATGTCAAAATTATCGTTGACATTCTAACTCTCGGTCAAGTTTTGAAGCAATGAAATGTAAATGACCAAGTACGGAACTTTGGTTTTGTATAATGCGCTAAATTTGAAGTTTTTGTCTCAACTGTTTTTTTTTTGTTGTTGTTTTTTTTTTAAACGCCGCTGGTCACCAAAAAACACCAAGAGTTTTTTAGTGTTCGAATCTTTGCCTTAAATTTTAATGGCATTAGTAACGTAAGTATTGCTTCTTGTCATGTATGTGCACAAACCACTAAAAGTAAATATAACAATGTATAATTTAAATTAAATTAATTGTGGATTGACGCTTACATTGAAGAACCTTTCGGCAAAAAATGTGATTTTTGTTCCCCCGTTTTTGGCTCTAATAAGCATCACACAAAGCCAAGAAAAGGCACAAAAACGCATGCAAGCCATTAACGAAAAAAAGGAAAGTTAATCTGCATGTTTTAGCCTCTCTTTCTTTTTCTGGAAAGGTTAGCCAAACACTCTTGCAAAGGGTTCATCGTTGTAATTAATTCGCTTTTTGACGTACTCCTGCAGTGTGAACGGGAATAACTGAATACCGTTATTTGACAACATGAAGCAAGCTGAAACAGTGTTCATTCAGACAGACTTACATTTGCCATAATTTGCGTATTGCCTGTTTTTCCTCTTAGTGGTCATCTCGTCATCATTGCCTCTGTGGTCGTGTGGCCATACACCCTGCATCCCCCAGAAAAGCAGAAGCCAGTGCACTGAGGGCATCAGCAACATGGTGTCCTTCCATGCAAAGTGATGACATTGACACCATAAATAAAGCTAAACGGTCCTAAAACAAGCTTGAACAAGCAGAACTCACCATGTGGATTCTTTATGTCTCCAAGGTGATCAACAGTTTAATGCTCCACTGAAAGAAAAGACATTGGGTGCGGGGGAAATTTGCCAATAAGTTGGAGGAGATTGTCTACATTCGCGGTTTGTTCGATCCCATGCCCCCCAGCCTGGCGATCGGGCTGAATGGTGATGCTCATGTGTTGTGGCTCTCACATTTGAGCCTTTCTCAAAAAGGTGAAGTAAGTGAACGAAGGACCAGCCCCTTTTCTGAGCTCCCTCACTCCCATTTCTGGGAGGAGACCTGCGGGGGCACCTCAAGACATTCTCAAAAAGGGAAGTAAGAGTATTGGTCCTTTTCCATGTCATTGATTCATTCTCATCACTCAAAATCAAAAATTGCCGGCTATAATAGTGAGACATTGTCACTGGCTGTATATACAGGGGAAGCCAAAATAAGGAATAATTATGTCATTGCCGGCATTACTAAGCAGTAGAAAATTGTACATGTCGTGGGTGAGCTTGAGTCTATCGCAGCTGACATTGAGTGAGAAGCGGGATGCATGCTCAACTGTTTGCCAGCCAATGACAGGACACATACAGTACAACATACAAACAATCATTGCTATAAACAATTTAGGGTCTTCAGTTGAGCTTACATGCATGGTTTTGGAATGTGGGAGAAAGCCATGGTACCAGTAAAACACACACACACACACACACACACACACACACACACACACACACACACACACACACACACACACACACGAGCGTGGGGATAACATGAAACCTCCACCACATGAAGGCCAGAGAAAGGATTCCAACCCCAGAAATGTGAGGCAGGTCGACAAAGCAAACTTCCAACACACTAATTTGGTTCATTACTATGATAATAATGCTCAATGTTAACCGACACTGCCAAGTGGAAATGAGACAAGAGGCCCTTATTACCAAGACAGCAAGTGCACTTCAACACTGAAAAGTGTTTTTAAATTACGCGAATTACAAAAATGCCGTTTGAGTACAAAGGCATCACTTGTACTAATATGATAATGTTGATGGCGTAAATCATAGGTGTCAAGCTCAGGTCCTGGAGGGCCGCCGTCCTGCATGTTTTCCAAGTCTCCCTGTTGCAACACACCTGAATCGAATGATCAGATCATCAGCAAGCTCTGCGGAAGCCTGATATTGAACCTGCTCATTTGAATCAGGTGTGTTGCAACGGGGAGACTGGGAAAACATGCAGGACAGCGGCCCTCCAGGACCTTAGTTTGACACCTATGGCGTAAATATTACACTTTGGAATGTGGGAGGAAACCGGAGTACCCGGAGAAAACCCACCCAGGCCCGGGGAGAACATGCAAACTTCATACAGGGAGGCCGGAGCTGGAATTGAGCACTGGTACCTCTGCACTGTGAGGTTGACGTGCTAACCACTGGACCACCAGGCCGCCCTCTTGTCAATTTCAAACAACTCAAAATGGAATAGTATATGTAGAATTTTTTTTTTTTTTTGATTTTTACCCTCCCCCCCCCCCTCAAAAAAAACCAGCTTGACCTCAGACCTGAAAACAACACTGAGATGTGGCAGTTAATTACAAAATTCCTTTGAGTAGTTTTTTTTTCTATTACAGGTATGTTTATAAGGTGCTCCCTCAGATGAAAACTGTGTCTCCACCAAAATTTAGCCTAAGTCTTATTGTACGGGTAAATGACTCAGTGGATTCAAGCAAGACGAGAGCCCCAGAAGCTGCAACAAGCATCACATGACTCTGATGTCTCTGTGGTGACAGTGTGTGTACGTATTTATATTGCCAAGTACTGTACCTTACTGAAAGCACAGAACGGTGGGCTGTCACTCAAGAATGCGTCTTAAAGTCTGCTGTCTGTGCGAAAGATGAATATTTACTACGGTGGGAATGGAAATTTAAAAAGAAAATTGTCTTGTTTCCTTTTGCAAACCATGAAAAATGGTACTTAAATTACCACAGTGATGCTGTGAACAGATGAATGTTATGTTATGGGTGCTGGGATAATCAGTAGGTCGGATTTTCAATGTTAACACCTTTGCAATAGCAGCATTACATGTGTGTTTTTGTGTGCGTGGGTGCGTGCGTGGGTGCATGTCTGTGTGTTCTGCTATGTGTGTGGCACAAAATTGTAATTGCATGGAAGCATGCAGTGTGACATACTATTTCTATAGCCCGATGGGCATTTACCCCACAACTAAACAACTGTTTTGGAGGATAAGTTTCGTTTTTGAAGAAAAACATAGCATTATATTATATCGTATTACATTATGATGTAGTATTATTATAGTAAATGGCAGAACAGAATAATACTTTTGTTGTTGGAAATCTTTCACTACTGGATCCATAGCAGCGCTACAAATAAAAGGTTAATGAAGAGTGGCCAGCACCAATCCAGACATTGCCCTGCACTGTATGTTCATGTTACATTTTACATAATTATACTGTGTCATTTATTTCCAACATTGATTGTGTGTTTTAGGCCCTCTAAGGACTTTACTTCAGCTGTAGAAAAATCCGAGATGTTGAAGTTGGAAATCATGCTGGCATTGACGTGCATCTAATCAGGTGAAGGGAGCATGCTGAGTCTTGTGGCCTCTAGTGAATTCATTCCTCCTCGTCGCTCCTCCACCCTTGATGTAGCTATGGCAACACCAAATTAAAGCAGCAACTTTTCCAAACACTCCCTAAGTTAAAGGTCCAGATGAGCTCAGAATCCACAGTTGAAGGTGTTTGATGTTCCACGTGTCCTTGCAATAACCCTGAAAGCACAACTTTTCAGTCAGCACTCCTGAGACTTAACTTTGGGGCATGCCCAGAGTGCCGAAACCAAATATCTTGTTGTGTTTTGTCATGCAGCTACAGACTGGTCGAGCAGTATTAATACAAGCGGAAAGAAGTTACGTTATCTCTGCTGAGCCTTTTGCAGTCCGGAAGGATAAAAGCCAAAGCATTAGCATGCTGTCAAACTGCTTCTTCCTTTACTTGAAAACCATTGCAAATTGTGTCATTTGAAGTCAAATTGCGTTCTGACTCCATTGGTTAAATTAAGTGTTTCAATTTAAATACATCAATGTGGTGAGAACTCGATGCGGCAATTCTTACTCTGAAATGACTTTTTATGTGTAATTGCTGTTACTGAGTCAACGTCCGACTTAAATGCAAATATTCCTCAAAATGATGTAACAGCAATGTTGAGTAATGTTGTTTGAGATAATGTGACATCGTTGCCACATCATTCTTTTCTGTTTAATGCTCATTTTACTTTGATCCTCTTGATGTGGGAGTCCAGTATATAATAACTGACCTTTTGAAAAAAAGCATTCCACCCCCACCTTTTTATTCACTGCAGCAATAGTGGTGCTTTATCATATTCAATACCACTTAACCGGTTTAGGGTCGGGGGAAACTGGAGCTTGTCCCAAATGACTCAATGTGAGGTGAGTTGACATATCAATCATCGGATGCCAGAAAACCATTTACAGTGACATTGACAGCTCGGGATAATGTAGTATTCATTAAACAAACAGGCAAGGTGTGTCAGAAATGTTCCAGGACTGGTAACACAAAATCTATATTGTAAACCGACAGGCAACACCAAAGACAACACATTTTTCCCTTCGTTGTGGCGCAGACAAGCGAAACAGCACGCCTCCAAAAAGCTGAAGTTTGCTTCTTCCACTGGGCGAAAAGAGGCAAGAGTTGTGGCAAAACACCTTAGGGCTGCCCCACTATGACAACACACCTGCATACAATGCTCTGAGCACCTGACTGAAGAGAAACCTTGCTGTCCTTGGGGCAACCTCTCTACTTACCCGACTTGACTTTGTGTAATTTTGTTGCCTATTTTTCCAAGCTCAAGTGAGTCGTTAAGGCCCCTGTTTTCAAGATGTTGTTGACAAGATAAAGACGTTCGTGACGACAGAGCTGCTGATGATCCTGTTGAAATCCGTTCAGGTGTCCACGAAAGCGTGGTAAAGAAGGCTCTACAGGAAGCTCAAGTGGGGAACTTCCAGTTTGGATTTGAAATCAATGTTTTTGTAACTATTTCGTTTTGTAACACAGTCCTGGAACTTTTCTGACAAACTTCAAGTGAGAGGAAATATCGAAAGTGTGAATGCTTTACTCTGAGTCAGCAGCCAGACAGAGAGCGAGAGAGAGAGAGAGAGAGAGAGATGCCCAATAGTTTTAAAATAAATGAATGCAACCTCATTTCCTGAAAGCTTTAGTCTTTTACAGGTGACAAAACGCTTGATTCGGGCCTTCTAAAATTAAATGCAATAAACATGGTCGGCAAACTCGTAAAATGTGTATGCAGATAGTGCGCTAATAATGGTTCTGCATTTTTGTGGTGCATTGGCGCTCTCTAGTGGAAAATAAACACTTCACGTCACTGTACTCGGCTATATCTCATCACCCACCAACCATGACGTCAGCATCGCAATCATCTTTGTCACATTTAACTTTTATACGATTTTGATGGATGTCCCAGGGCATGGGGAGCTTGTGTGGGGCCACAAAATTATGAAGATGCGATGATTATACCTGATACCTGACTCTATCCATATCAAACATAACTGATTGAAAGAGTTAAAAGTCACAATTTTCCGTACGATTTCGTTCATATATGTCTTCCTTTTAATAGTTAAAACATTTTAATCACAAACTTTTTTAGAGACCGAGCAAAGAGGAAAACGTCAGACTCAGCAGATATTACATCATCAAACTGATTGCTTTGACCATTGGTGGACCTAAGGTAAGATTTTTATTTTATTTTTCACCATATAGCCTTGCTTGTTCGTGACCAGTTATCATAGCAACTAACACAGCTAGCATCTACTCTTGCACAAAAAAGAAAAAAAAAATCAAAATTTAGCATTAACTTTCAACACCGTAACTTTCAAGTCCAATTCTGTGACTGTAATTAGACTAATGCTAAAATGTAATTATTCAAATGAAATATGTTTTTATATTTAGCTGGAAAGAATTTCCATCCATCCATTTTCTGTACCACTTAACCGCACTAGAATCGCGGGTTTGCTGGAGCCTATCCCAGCTATCTTCAGGTAGGAGGCGAGGTACACCCTGAACTGGTCGCCAGCCTATTCCAGGGCACAGATAGACAAACAACCATTCACTCACATTCACATTTAACGACAATTTAGAGTGCAGTCAACCTACCAAATGTATTTTTGGAATGTGGGAAGAAACTTGAGTACCCAGAGAATATCCTTGCAGGAACGGGGAAAATGCTATGCGAACTCCACACAGGAAGGGTGATGCCCAGACTCGAATCCACAACCTCAGAACCGTGAGTTGGACGTGCTTAACAATCATCCACCGTGTCCTGTAATGGGTTTGATCAATTCGGTATTTTTTTAAAATATGTGTTGGCACTGGCAGACGACCAGTTCAGGGTGCACCCTGCCTCTTGTGCTGACAGCTGGGATTGGCTCCAGCAAACATGCGACCCTAGTGAGGTTAAGTGGTATGGATGGATGGATGCCCCTTCAATCTTGCCCAAAAACAGGATCCTCGACGACCATGACCGGTGGAAGGGAGGTGCTGTGGTGGATATCCCGTTGGCCCCATTCTTTGCACGCTACTTTTGTAAATATAGTGTATGTAGTGACTCGTGGTGTGTCGTTTTGGCACAGAAAGTAATGCACAGTAATTACCTTATTTAAATGAGTTGTTGGTCACTTAGCAGAAACAATATGCATGACGGGAAGTTTTATGGAGTGCAGAATGTCAGAAGCAAGGGTTTTACAATTGCGCATGCGCCTGAGTGATCGCAAGTCGTCAGGTGCGCACGCGCAAGAAACGCTGAACGTGTCGCGCAAGCGCAGTTGGATTTAGTGCATACTCAATAAAGCCGAGAGTTCTTTGCTCGTTCCACCTTCAGCCATTTTGATCATGTTAGGAGCTGTTGGACGCTGCTGCACCGGGGCACTGCAGGCTATAAAGCCTGGGGTCCACCCCCTGAAGGCCCTCGTTGGCTCACCTGCCGTCCTTTCGCGTAAGTCCCTCCAAGCTTGGTGATGTTGGGCGAAATCGCATGCTCAAAAGATGCAATAAAGTGGCTTTCAAAGGGACGACTAAAGCTAGGCTAACCTTTAGCTGTTAGCCACACGCTGGCTGCCCTTCCGAGCGGCTTGACAGGCCTTGTGATTCATTTGTACAGTAAGAGATGAGGTACGGCTCTCAAAAGTACACATAACCCAGAAGCGAATGCACATTTTTGTTCTTGGCAGATCGCATGTGTTGGACGATGTTTTGACACAGGTTTGGCTGTGCTAGCAGAAATGACCTTTCTCTAATGACATGAGGTGGCTGCTCGACTAGCATTATAGGCTGGGCGTATTTGCTTTGTTTGTCGCCCGGAGTGCAACTTCTAAACGTTTCTCAATATGATACATCGAGTGATGAAAACTTATTTTGTTACGTGATTGAATAGAATGAAAACTAACGGGCAGCTCTCACCATGTTGCCGAAATAATGGCTACGTTGGCGTCGGCTGGATTTCATTCATCTGACAGCTTCAGCTAAAGTCAATCACCTGCGTAGCTTTGTTGCATAATGCGTTTTAAAGTTGATCGAGTGTTAATTTGGGCCTTTTTTAAAGGTTATTAGGCGGCACGGTGATCGACTGGTTTGCACGCCCGCCTCGCGGCGCACAGGTCTGGGATTCGATTCCGGGCTCTGGGCCTACTTTGTGGAGTTTGCATGATCTCCCCGTGCTTGCGTGGGGTTTCTCCGCTGTCCTGCCACATTCTCAAAACATGCACAGTAGGCTAATGGAACACTCCCAATCACAGATGTCAAACCTAAGGCCTGGGGCGCCACATCGTTTTATATGGCCCGCTAAAGCAAATCATGTGTGTCCCGTACAGATCCTTGCAAGAATCTGTACCGGAATGTCAAATTGTCATGTGTAATTAATACCGTTGACATTTTTCAAGAATTATGTTACCCAGTTGACACTCACTTTGACAAACTCTTATAGCTGATTGGACTGATTTCATAACTAGCAATCCATCAATTTGTTGTGTACAAGTAATAATATAATGAGATGCTTGTGGAGGCTCTCTTAATGAGATGATTAAACATTTATTTGGTTTAACTTTTATAACGAAAGACGTAACTCCTAGGTGGCCCGGACAAAAATGTTTGGCACCTCTGCTCTAAATTGTCCCCAATTGTGATTGTGAGTGTAAATAGTTGTTTGTCTGTGCGTGTTCTGCAATAGCTGGCAACTGGTTGAGGGTGTACACCGGAGGATAAGCAGCACGGATGATGGATGGAGGGAGGGAGGGAGGGATAGATAGATAGAGGGTATTTGGATCAAAGGACAGCAAATTAATTTTTACATTGGTCAATAGCTTCCAGATGTGCCGCTTTCTTTGTTTATCTGTCCACAGCATGCTGATGTGAATACAAGGTCATGGCTGTAAATTGATCGGCCTGGGTGTTTCTCTCACAGGCAGAAACTATGTCGCGCCTGTGGCTGCCGCCAGTGTTGCCACTGGACGCATTGTGGCCGTCATCGGTGCTGTGGTGGATGTCCAGTTTGACGAGGGCCTTCCACCCATCCTCAATGCCCTGGAGGTTGCTGGACGAGAGTCCAGGCTAGTTCTGGAGGTGGCACAGCATCTTGGTGAGTGGCCGGACTTATAACTGTCTTGTTTCTTACAAGGACGCGGCATGTCCGCACTTGGGGGTTGGGATTCAACTTGAACCTTGTTTTGTGTAGGTGAGAACACTGTGCGCACCATTGCTATGGATGGTACTGAAGGTTTGGTCCGCGGACAGAAGGTCCTGGACACTGGGGCCCCCATTAGAATCCCAGTCGGGCCTGAAACCCTGGGCAGGATTATGAATGTCATCGGCGAGCCCATTGATGAGAGGGGCCCCATCTCCACAAAGCAGTAAGTTCATTTGGGGGATGACTTTCAATATCACAACTTATCATGCATGTGATACAAAGTTTGCTTCCCCAAATGGATTTGCGACCAAGCTATTTCGATTCTCTTTGCAGGACTGCACCCATCCATGCCGAAGCACCTGAATTCACTGATATGAGTGTGGAGCAGGAGATTCTCGTTACTGGCATTAAAGTGGTCGACTTGTTGGCCCCCTATGCCAAGGGAGGAAAGATTGGTATGTGCATGATCAATAGATTTGAATTTGCTGAACGAAATTAGATTGTAAACCTTGGTCACTTTTTTTTCCAGGGTTGTTTGGCGGAGCTGGTGTAGGCAAAACTGTGCTGATCATGGAGCTGATCAACAATGTGGCCAAGGCCCATGGTGGTTACTCCGTGTTTGCCGGTGTGGGAGAGCGTACCCGTGAGGGAAACGACTTGTACCATGAAATGATTGAGTCCGGTGTCATCAACCTGAAGGACACCACCTCCAAGGTGAGCCGATGTGACAGTCCTCACCTTGATAGTTTTTTTTCTCTTTTTTTTTTTTCCTTAAGTTTCATGTTCTTCCATTCACATCATCCCCTCGTAGGTGGCGCTGGTGTACGGACAGATGAACGAGCCTCCTGGCGCTCGTGCCAGAGTGGCTCTAACCGGGCTGACTGTGGCCGAGTACTTCCGTGACCAAGAGGGTCAGGACGTGCTGCTCTTCATCGACAACATTTTCCGCTTCACACAAGCTGGCTCTGAGGTCAGTACTTTCTTCACAGCTGCGATGTGTATCGAAGTTGGATTTGGTTTAACTTTTTGACTTGGCAGGTGTCTGCCCTGCTGGGTCGTATCCCTTCTGCTGTGGGTTACCAGCCAACTCTGGCCACAGACATGGGTACTATGCAGGAGAGGATCACCACCACCAAGAAAGGGTCTATCACGTCAGTGCAGGTATGTTCAACGTTCACGTTTTATTTTATGAATTGTAAAAATAATTCCTTCCTCTCCTTTTCAGGCCATCTATGTGCCTGCCGATGATTTGACTGATCCTGCCCCTGCCACCACCTTTGCTCACTTGGATGCCACCACTGTGTTGTCTCGTGCCATCGCTGAGCTGGGCATCTACCCCGCTGTGGACCCCCTGGACTCGACCTCCCGAATCATGGATCCCAACATTGTCGGAGCTGAGCACTACGACGTTGCACGCGGTGTGCAGAAAATTCTTCAGGTCCGACGTTTTAATATGAACCCAGCCAAATTGATTGTTGGTTTAATTTACCCCTAATCTAAACTCCTGCAATTAATTTCTTTTTGTATTGAAGGACTACAAATCCCTTCAAGATATCATCGCCATCCTGGGCATGGATGAGTTGTCTGAGGAGGACAAGCTAACAGTGGCCCGTGCGCGCAAGATCCAGCGGTTCCTGTCGCAGCCCTTCCAAGTGGCTGAAGTTTTCACGGGCCACATGGGCAAGCTGGTACCCCTAAAGGAGACCATCAAGGGCTTTAAGAGCATTCTTGCAGGTGAGGGTGAAGGCTTATTTATGCATGCCCCTTTCCTGAATGGACTTGTCAATTTCTAATTGTTTTTATTTCTTGGTCCTCCTTAGGCGAGTATGACCCCCTGCCCGAGCAGGCTTTCTACATGGTTGGCCCCATCGAGGAAGTGGTCCAGAAGGCTGAGAAACTGGCCGAGGAGCACTCCTAAAGGCTTGAACAATTGTACTATTGTGGAACGAAGATGAATACAAAGAAATAGGCAGGGGTCCAGCTGTTAGGAGCACTTGGTTTGTAATGTCCAAATACAGATGTATCTGTCTTGTCATCATGAAGAGTAATATTTAATGTCTCAATTTGCAAAAAAAAAACGGATGGAATTAAAAGAAATGTCTTCACACAATTCGTCAGCCGTATTTCCTATTAGCGAGTCTTGTACCTATGCTTACCACCAGATGGCGCTCGTGAGCCATGCCAAGCAGCCATCATTGTGAACGGCTGTGGCATAAATAAAATGACAAACTAATAGCATGTGTCTTTCTTTTGTGTAGTGCAGCTGCAGTCTTAACAAAACAACATTGCAATCCAATGAGGTTATCCACAAATGGAATTAACACGGACAAGTATTTATTTTATCTGGAAGAGGGTAAATCTTTCCCAAAAAGAGCCCTTGCATCCTTGTTTTTGTAAAAAGTACAAGGAAATGTGATCATGCTGCATGGAATGCTTTTTATTGACCTACTGAGTCGTACGTGCCCCCAACCTTTAACACAGGCTTATCACCAAGGGGATGTACATTGGCCTGAACATATGCTTCCTTCAGATAAGGCCTTCAATATGGCAGAGCATAACCATGGGAAAGACAGTTAGGGAGGGGGAGGGAGAAGTAGTTTTATAATTTCAGTAGGGAAAAATAGGTACACATTTCTTGGAATTACATTTTGGACACAGACTACTATATCAAATGGTGTTTAAAATGTTCTTAACACCTTTATTGCATAGACTTGGCAATCGGAATGGCTTCTCTGCTCAGAATGTAGCCGGAGACGCAGGTTGGCATGTAGGAGAGCGGCAGCCAGAACAATTTTGCATCCCATCCTGGCGAATAGCGGGTGCGTGGCCGAACGGCCGAGACCGCATGCTCCATACAGTTAACCACCTTCATCAGGTCTGCGTCTGATAGCTTTGCAACTTTGTCTGTTAAGAGTGCTAATGCTGGAAAGGGTGGAGGAAGACGGGTGAAGCAACTTTTCAAATTGGAGCAAGTACTTGAATAAATAAGCCAATCTTACATTTCTGAAGGTACTCCTGTCCATAGTCGTCTCTGACCTCCTGCGGCATCTTGTCCCACACCGACTTCACATTCTTACTCAGGATTGCGGCATCAGTCACGTTTGTTTTGAAGAAGCCCGGTTCAATGCAGAGGACCTTGACACCAAAGGGTGCCATATTTAGCCTAAGGGACAAAAGCCAGTCTCATCAGTGCTAGTTTGCAAACTCTCAAAAATGTCCTATGCCCGCAGTATCACCTGAGGCTGTCGTTGAAAGCTTCCACGCCATACTTGGACACCGTGTATGGGCCCCCGGTGGGACTAATTCTCCCAAACACACTGGCCACATTGACCACCCTGCCCCTTGCCTTCTTGATGAGCGGCAGGACGCTGAGAGTCACCGCGATCACCCCGTTTAGGTTCACGTCCAGCATGGACTTGTAGTCATCAATGGTCAGCCAGTCACATGGGGCCGAGGGCACAGACACACCTGCATTGTTCACTACGGCCCACAGGCCTGAGAGGGCACATGAGGAAGTCAGTGTAGATTCAGCGCATAGCAGCCTTTAGAAAATGAATAATGATTCATTTTGACTTGAAGCTGGCCCTGCATTATTAGGCCTCAATGAGGACGAGAGCTATTGAAAAAGGATGGCTGTGGAGAAGTGCGGCATCCGTTCCTACAACATGGTGGGGAGGAGATAAAACCCCATCCATCCATCCATCCATCCATCCATCCATCCATCCATCCATCCATCCATCCATCCATCCATCCATCCATCCATCATTTTTAACAGTACTTTTCCTTTTCAAGGTCACGGGGAGCTGCAATCTATGCCATTTGAATTTTGGACAAAAGACACGATGTCCTAAACTGGTCGCCAGTCAGTCCTGGGGCATATACAGACAGACAGACCTCAATTCAGGCTCACATTCATGCCATCACTGGATGGGAACTGAACCTGCTCAGCCTAAAAGGAAGCCAGTCATGAGCCAAGCACGACACCAACAGTGATTGGGACAACTTGACAAGTTTTCAAATGAATAAAATGAAAGCAGTGCACCTTCCAGATATCAGTTTTCTGTACCGCATGATGGATATTTTTGCTTATCTTCCATAGTGGCGATCGATTAAACAAATGATTCATCAACCTCTATGTAGTTGCATGTACTGAGTATCATAGATCAAGGATTTTCAAATATTTTGGGTCCAGGACCCCTTAAATGAGAGACATTTTGCCAAGGACCTTCCTCATAATCCAAATGATAAATAAAACTACCATCACCACCTCTTAATGCCAGAGGAATGAAAAAGTTTCTTATTTTCCAGAAAAAAAGTTGTACGGTAAAGTTGTATTTTCTTCAAGTAAAAAAAAAAAAAAATTGTCTTCACAAGGACAAATATGTATTATGGGACTTTATTTCTCTACTAAATGCCTTCAGTTTAAAAAAAAACAGAAAAAACTATTCATGCAAAACTTTCAGGTGTGATATGTCACCATATGAGTTTTACATTGCCCAAATTAAAGCTCAACTAAGGAGAAGGAATGGGTTTATGTGTGTGTGTGTGTTTAATTGACCCCTGTTGCCATCTGTATTTATGCACTTTTTTTAATGATATGACAATAATTTCTTCATAATTGTTTTGCACACCTCCAAGTTACCACTCGCGGACCCTAGTTTGGAGCCCCTGTCACAGAACAGATATGACAGGTATAACAAGTCTATTTTGAGATAGTAAGGAGGAGAAACTACAGATGTTTTCCAATAAAGGGAGTAAAATAATAAGTCATCCAAAAAATACCTGTAAATACTTAGGTGAAGTACGGATGCCTGACAAATTACAGAAGCAAAGTATTTGTACTTGGTTATTTCCCAACGGTGCTGCACACTCACCACGCTGCCCCACTTTGTCCTTGATCATCGCTGCAACTTTGGTGACACTTTCATTCGATCGAACGTCCAGATGTGTTGTGGTCAAGTTTCCGGAGCACGACTTCCTCAGCTCTTCCTCGCCCTTCTCTGTGTAGCATGAGGCGATGACTCGGAAGCCCAGTTTGTCCAGGTGACGGGCCAGGAGGTTTCCAAAGCCTGTGTCGCAGCCGGTGATGTACACATACTTGTCGCCCTTGTCAGAGACCCTGGGCAGCTCCCTGAGCCAGCGGTACACGTAATAGAACACGACGAGTGCCAGGACGTACAGGTACATGTCTGCAGAGAGCAGACATCCAGCTCTTTACTAGAGAGCCACGTGTTATGCAACAAGTATCGCAATTTTGAACAGTTGGTATGCCTTCAATTGTTTCAGGTCATTAGGTGCGTTCTCATTTATCCTGAAGTTTTATCCAGAATCTAAATGCAATCCCCTCGTGCATGGGCAGTGTGAGGCAAATTGTGCAATCAATTAGGTGCAGGATTTGAATTACTGCGGTCAGGCCAGCCTCAACTCACAAAATTGAAGTCAAACCAGCCGCAGTTGACATAGAAAATAAAGTCAATGTTAGCTCTACATCAATTACTAAAATTTCACGTGATTTAAAAAAAAAAAAAAAAAATCACACATAAAAAAAGAATTGTACGTATCCCAGAACTAGACCAGGTCAAGGGAACACGAGGTATCCCAACCACAGTACTGTACTTCCAATAAGATCTGATGTTGCTTGATCTCCAAGCTTTTGAAAAAATAGTGAATCTTGAAAAAGACAACATTCATTATATTTGAGGGGTAAATTCAGAGTTACCTTCAGTATAAAACAGGCTTGTATTAAGAATAAGAATGAGTTATACGTTCACATGCAAAATCAGATTTTAATCAGGAATTTTGTATTCATGCAATACGTCACAGGAAAAAAAGATAACGGTTGATTTACTGTAGTCAAACTATGACAACCAATAATTTCCATGGAAACTATTTTCAAATACAACAGCAGATCTATACACAAGTATGTCCCCCCAGGACTAGACTGGTTGTAAGATAAATAAGGTTCAATCGTTGAAATTGCAGATTTCAGCAGGTTTTTTTTAATGCAAAAACAAATCGAAAGGACAAAAGTGCTGATTTTTATAGCCCTTTTATTTTGAAATGTAACATCAGATCTTAGTGAAAGTATTGTGGTTGGTTACCTTGGCTGGCCTAGTGTTCCCTAGACCTGGTCTGGTTGCGGGATAACTAAATTTCAATTTTATATGATTTTTTTTTAAAAAATCAGGTTAAAGCAGGCATGTCCAGCTGCGGGCCTGGAGGGCTACTGTCCTGCCTGTTTTCCAGCTCTCCGGGCTGCAACACACCTGATTCAAACGATCAGCTCATCAGCCGGCTGTGAAGCAGCATTCGAATGATCTTGATTATTTGAATCAGCTGTGTTGCTCCTGGGAGAGCGAGAAAACCAATGTCAGCTCATAATTGTAATAAGGCTAATCTTTTTCGGCTTCATATTTTTCTACCCCACTCTGGGCAAGGATTGACTCACCAGTCGCGAATCTCACTGCACGTCACTGGGTAGAATGTACTTTACCCCCCGAGCGCACACATTATCTTGAAAAGCATCTAACTTGACTTCACATGGGGAATTCATTTCTGACTTTGCCACTCAGATTGTTCACCATTGCATGAATTTAGATTTGACGTTCGAGAAACTAAATAGATTGCCATGGGCTTTCATCACATTTCCATTCAGTCATGAGGAACAAAACAACTTTCCATGTAGGCCTACTATTACATCTGAAATTAGGATACGATTTGCAAATTTATTTCATAAAACAGCATTCAACTAGTATGATAAATGTTTAAATTAACACGTGGTGTTAAAACTGGAGTAGTTGCCCACTGTACAAATTGTATGCATGTGCAGTTTTTTTTCATCATGTTGCAAAGAATCCTTTCTTAGCAAGTGGACAAGAAACAGAAAGACAAGCACAATATCTTACCGGTGAACAGGAGGTGGCCCAGAACACTGTGAAGCGCTTGAGCGTGGAGATGTCCTCTGGCCTATTAATGTATAATCTCTGTTTATAACTTTTGAAACACCCCTTTCATTCTTTTTTTTTTTTCCAACACACTTGCAGAATGGCGCCCCTAGTTGTCAAAATAGCTACACTGCAAGAGAGAGACACGATCTTCAACTCTTTTAGTTTACATGATTCTTATTTCATGGATGGAAGATATGGCAATGTAACACAAACACTTTGGTTTAAAAGTAATAATCATACATAGGTATGGCCACAAACCATCCCCAAGCAACAACAGTTTCCTAAACCTGCTGCCTTGTAAACAACGGTAAATGCTGGAGTGCTTTTATTCTACATCACATGATGCAACTGGCCTGAGAGGCTGCAGCCACTTGGATTTGTTTATGTTTGTATTTCCTCTGTCGACTTATTACATCCTTAGGCGAGCATACAATCCAGTGGCCACTCCTCTCCAAAAGTACTGGAACTGTGAGGCCAATTCCTTTATTTTTTCATGTAGACTGAAAAGATGAATAAGATACAAGAAAAGAAAAATTCAGATTTAATTTCCAGCTATTTATGGCCAGGATTCACTTAAGTTTAATGTGAGCACACAAATACTGGCACAGGTCAGACTTGTGTGAAGTGAGTAAAATTTATTTTTGTATTTAGTTCCCTGCTTGCATTAACTGCATGAAGCCTGTCATCCATTGACATTAGGCCTATCACCCCCCAATCTTGTGATGCTTGGCAAGGCTTTCACCACAGCCAATGTATGTATGTTATTTGGTTTGGGACGATCCTCTCTTCCCTCACACTACATTGGGGAGTCTGGAGATTGACCTGGCCTGTCTCAAATGTTCCACGTCTTGAGCCTGATGATCCCAATTGCTGTTTTGGGTCTAATTTTCCCATTCGATAAAGGATTTCCAAAACAGTTTCATTGTAGCTTTCTTTAAAGTAGCAGGTAAAATGTTTCTGAAGACTTTTGAGATCATTTTGCTGCTGTCATCACGTCTTACATTCAAGATGATAAGTAAACCCATGCGAGCTCAACTTTTTCTTTCACAAAGTTTTATCATTTACATCAATTAATGATTAATCTTTGTCTCATAAGTCAATAGAACATTATCTTAGAACTTTTGCGGGTTGTCTGTGTAAATTATCGGCAAATTCTAACCTGGCCTTCACATTCTTCTTGGTCTGTTTTCCTCTCGTGGCGCATCTGTACATCTTGTTCATGTCCTGCGCTCTCAATTTGTTTCTGTCATCAACGTTTATAATCTTCCTTGATCTGCAGTGTCTGTTACTTAGTAACATTGTGCTTTCTTTTTTCTTCAGGACATTGCAAATGGTTGGAAAATATATATTTTTAAATGTATTATTTATTTATTCATTTAATGGCCTAGTCTGATTTTCTATATTCTTACAACTTTGCAATTGCCTGTTCTTCACCCATAGAGAACTCGCTGGTTTTTCCATTGGTTCCATCTAGCTAATATTAATGTGGTCTTTACAGGCAAAACCTAAATCTCAACATGAGTGTAGACTGAGGTTGGGAAAGATTTTTGTACTCAAGGACCACATTTGAGTTTATACACACACACACACACACACACACACACACACACACACACACACACACACACACACACACACACACACACACACACACACGCCTTGTCTTTG
>CAAKHF010025573.1:0-16235 GCA_901007745.1 Hippocampus kuda | reverse complement strand
GAAGAGCAGTGGAGAGAGGACACATCCCTGTGGGGCTCCAGTGCTAGTGGCGCGTGTTGATGATGTTGTTGCTCCCAGTCTCACCTGTTGTGTCCGACCCGTCAGGAAGCTGAGGATCCACTGGCAGATCGTAGGGGACACACCGAGGTGGAGAAGTTTGGGGGTGAGGAGTTCCGGGATGATGGTGTTGAACGCAGAGCTGAAATCCACAAACAGGATCCTTGCATAGGTCCCTGTGCTGTCGAGGTGCTCGAGGATGTAGTGCAGACCTATGTTGACTGCGTCCTCCACAGACCTGTTTGCCCGGTAGGCAAACTGAAGAGGGTCCAGCAGGGGTCCGGTGACGTTCTTTAGGTGGTTCAGCACAAGGTATTCAAAGGACTTCATGACCACAGACGTCAGAGCGACAGGCCTGTAGTCGTTCAGTTCCGATGTTGCCGATTTCTTGGGAACTGGGATGATGGTAGACTGTTTGAAACAGGATGGGACCTCACACAGCTCCAGGGATCTGTTGAAGATTTGTGTGAAGACCGGAGCCAGCTGGTCAGCGCAGACTTTCAGGCAGGAGGGGGACACTTTGTCGGGCCCCACAACTTTCTTGATCTTCTGCTGCTTGAAGAGCCGTCACACGTCCTGTTCGTGGATCTGTAGTGGAGAAAAAGAGGGTGGGGGGGTAGATAGAGTAGTTTCTGGTAGAGGTGGGTGAGTGTGGGAAATGGGGGTATCCTTTTCAAATCGGCAGAAAAACATGTTTAGTTCATCAGCAAGACCCTTATTGTTCACTGTTTGGGGGGATGGCATTCTATAGCCAGAATGCCATCTATAGCCAGGGGATGCAGCATCTCATGGTCATCGGGGAGAGTGCCTCTGGATTGGCAGACCGGGGTGGTCTTTTCAAAAAAGTGTAGCGTTCCAACTACAGAGGGATCACACTCTCAGCCTCCCTGGTAAGGTCTATTCAGGGGTGCTGGAGAGGAGGGTCCGGCACGAAGTCGAGCCTCAGATTGAGGAGGAGCAGTGTGGTTTTCGTCCTGGCCGTGGAACAGTGGACCAGCGCTACACCCTTAGCAGGGTCCTCGCGGGTATGTGGTAATTCGCTCAACCAGTCTACATGTGTTTTGTGGACTTGGAGAAGTCGTTTGACCGGCGGATCGGTGCAGCGTCTGCTGTGATGCGGACGTTGTATCGGTCTGTCGTGGTTAAGAAGGAGCCGAGCCAAAGGGCGAAGCTCTCAATTGACTGGTCGATCTATGTTCCAACCCTCATCTATGGTCACGAGCTACGGGTCATGACCGAAGAACGAGATCCCGGATACAAGCGGCCAAAATGAGTTTTCTCCGCAGGGTGTCCTGGCTCTCCCTTAGAGATACGGTGAGAAGCTCGGTCATCCGGGAAGGGCTCAGAGTCGAGCCGCTTCTCCTCCACATCGAGAGGAGCCAGATGAGGTGGCTTGGGCATCTGATTTGGATGCATCCCGAACGCCTCCCTGGTGAGGTGTTCCGGGCATGTCCCACTGGGAGGAGACCCCGAGGACGACCCAGGACACGCTGCAGAGACTATGTCACCCAGCTGGCCTGGGAACGCCTCGGGATCCCCCGGGGAAAGCTGGATGAAGTAGCTAGGGAGAGGGAAGTCTGGGCTTCCCTGCTAAAGCTACTGCCCCCGCGACCCGGCCCCGGATAAGTGGTAGAAGATGGCTGGATGGATGGATGGATATTCTCTAAACTAATGTAAGAAATGTTTACATAAGGAGTGTATTTTTGTGATTAAAGATTTTTTTTTAACTTTGAGAATTGACAGCTTTCTATGGACTTTCATATACAAAGTAGTAAATAAAGCTTTACAATAGGAAAGAGAACATTTGGTTTCTTGTTTCATGAATATAATCCTTAATTGTAAACTGTAGGGGGGAGAGAGGCCTTTCTCTTCCTCCGCGTGTTCGATAAATTTTGGATGATGAGGATGTTGGTTATCCAAATACAGGCTGGAGTCGATGAACAGTACCTTCGAAGGGTTTACTCTTTTTTTTCTGCAGTTGTTTCAGATTTCAGAAAAAACACAGTCATTAGAATATATGGAGACAATATGATAATGAGAGCCAGGCAGTTACGCCGTCATGCAAATCCCAGAAACAAAGAAAGTCACGAGTCATCTGACCCGATGTGGCTGGAAGAAGTTGCGAGTGGTGAAGTGAGACCAGACCACCACCACCTCCTATTTTCTTCTGTCTGAGCTTTGATGTGACGGCAGCAACACAGATACTTGAGATAACAGTTCCTCTTTTGATGTTAAACATGTCCTCTAGAGGGGGCCGTAAAAGTGGTGGCCGTGAGGGGCACTAAAGGTGATTGTAATCACAGTGAGCAGGAAATAACTTCAACAGCATACTACATTGTTTCTTCCAAACTGACAGAGAGGAATAATACCTTAACAAAACAAATAAGCAAAAACAACTTAGAATGAGCTACTTTTATTCAGAAAATACACTATAAACAAGCAATTTAGACTTGAATCCAGATCTTTGAACCACTTACACACGCGCACACACACACACACACACACACACACACACACACACACACACACACACACACACACACACACACACACACACACACCCACACACACACACACACACACACACAAATATAACAACATTGACTTAATTATATGTCATCACATACTTTTTTTGATGAGATTAGTTCAATGCACAATTCAATATGTTTGTATCAAATCCAAGTGAATAAAAACCAAATGCTATGTGTACGATTGCAAACTTTCACATCATGATTTAAAACCTTCAGCACTTTTTGCGCTCACTCGCTTCAAGGGAAGTATCGAATGAGCACTTTTCTTTTCAGTATGTATTGATAACGCATTTCATATTAAATTATAGCAGAAAAAACATAAAAATAAAGCAATCCATCGATTTTTTTTTTTGGCACAACATTTTTTAACAACCCATACTCTTCTTGAGCATCCACATTGAAAAATATTTTTCAACTTGAATCAAGGTGGTCAAACCTGTAGCTTTCACTGTAAACCTGGATAAGTGGAACCCACTCAAAATTTTCATTGAATGAACTACGTTAATTTTTGTGCAAATCATGTTCGAGTTAGTAGCTAACACAAATCGAAATAACTGGTCCAGATACGTTGTTCTTAAGCTGTAATTGTGTTTGTGGTTTTGTAAAAGGGAGTTGTGCACCGATACAATAACTGGCAATAATTGGCATAAACTGTTCAAGACATCAATCAATATAGGTGTTGCAAGTCATGACCGACACGGCTCACCTGTTTTCAGATATATGTTCATAAAAAATGATATTTTCCTTAATTTGAGATTACTTTTCCAATGTAAAATTTGCTTTTGAAGATTATTTTTCTTGTTGGGCAAAAAAAAAATGAGACACATTTCTCCGAAACAAGTGGGTTTGTTTTTTCCCTTAAAAGTATTTTTTCTGCAGTGAGTAGAGCTGGTCATAGCGCTGCCTTTCGTTTTTGTCTCCCCCCCCCCACCACCACCACCACCACTCCAAGCACGCATCACATTTTGATGAATCCGCCGACTTGTGGTGGCCACTGTTGCCAAATAGTGGCCTTTTCTGTTTAATTATGGCTTATTTACAGTCCGTCTAAGCGCCGAAGCGGGGTTTGCCTTTGTCGTCTAACAAGAGAAAACCTGGTATTGTAGAACAAAAATGAACTGCCGTTTAAAATCCATTCAGTGGCCCCTGAATCAGGTCGATCACGACGCAGAAATACACTACTGTACAGCATGCTGTACATTCAATTCACGTTTGGCCAAAATATTGTGAAGGTTCCGGACCAACAAGAGCGAATATCACAAACACGGACAAGGATAAGATCGAGTCCAAAATGTTTATTTTCAAAATAAGGTCGAAAGACCGACAAACAGAACTCGCTGGGAGTAACCCAGGGTAAAATAATACGGTACTACTAATAAAATGAGCTTGTGAAAAAAGAACTCACGCAAAATCACTTGTCCAGATACGACAAGGAAAAGCCAATCAATAAATAATACAAATACAAAATACGAGGATAACAATATAAATAAACAAACAAAAACGAAGTAAACAAGAGAAAACAAACCCGAATACGATGCGACCAGGAACGAGCTAGAGAGCGACGAATGTAAAAAAATAAATAAAAAATAAAAAATAAGGGACGTTCGACGAGAGCAAGGCGAACTATCGCCAACTGGTCATGGATTGACAGTCTTTTTTTAAAAAACAAATCAAGTTACAATTCACAGGAAATAAAATGAACACGTTATTAACACATGTACAGAATACACAGAGGTAAACAAAAGTAAGAGCCTGGGGATTTTAAATTATTCCAAATAAAGAGCATATAGCCAAAGTCTTAACCGCTTTCTTGTTTTTGGAATCTATAATAGAATTCAGGTACTGCTTAGTTTCTGCTTCAAAGATAAGGACAAGTGGTTTTGAACGACTACATTTAGATTTGTGGAGATGGAAGAATTTATCTCGAATAATTATTACATTTATAATGAAGACTTGTTTCGTCTGTTTTTCATTGTTATTGAAGAAGCCAAACAGTATATTTTTTTCAGGAAAGCGTAAAGTCAAGGTCAATATTATCAATAATAAATCGGGAGGGCGGCCCGGTAGTCCAGTGGTTAGCACGTCGACTTCACAGTGCAGAGGTACTGGGTTCGATTCCAGCTCCGGCCTCCCTGTGTGGAGTTTGCATGTTCTCCCCGGGCCTGCGTGGGTTTTCTCCGGGTGCTCCGGTTTCCTCCCACATTCCAAAAAACATGCGTGGCAGGCTGATTGTACACTCTCAATTGTCCCTAGGTGTGAGTGTGAGCATGGATGGTTGTTCGTCTCTGTGTGCCCTGCGATTGGCTGGCAACCGATTCAGGGTGTTCCCCGCCCACTGCCCGGAGACAGCTGAGATAGGCTCCAGCACCCCCCGCGACCCTAGTGAGGATCAAGCGGTTCGGAAGATGAATGAATGAATGAATGAATAAATCGGGATATAATTTTCCAAAATGTGTTGGTGGCTTGAAAGTCCTCTTGAAACAGGTGACGGATAACGTGACGAGGAACAGGTGCGGAACGGGAAGAAGAGCCCTCTATTGCCACATGCTGGAGACAAAACAAACCAGAATAACCATGACAAATATAAACGAGTGCCATGAACTAATTCTGATGTGGTTTAGTGTTAATTGCAGAGCTCTACAGAAATACAGCTACCAATGGCTTTTACTGTTTATCTATGTTTACACGCTATAATAATTGTCATTGTGTCATTGATTAATATACTATTATTACCACTAGTACTACGACTACTACTACAACTACTCACAATAATTATAGCTACTTATGTAAATGCTGGCACAGTGGACAATCTCGAAAGGAGAGTTTTAATGAGGATTGTTAGACAGGAAAGACTAGTGTGAAGAACATGTAAATTGCAGATAAGAGTAAATGCGTGACGTGAGGGACCAGCAAAAGGAAAAAAACCAAAATATCATCAGTGGTAGCAGTCTCATTTTTCCTTCTGACCTTAAAATGACCCGGCAAAGTATGGAGGGAGATCAAGACGAACAGAGACAGAAACATCGAAGAGGGGGGTCTCAGACCGTGGGAGAAAAATAAAAATGCGCTACGTTACATGTCTTACAAAATAATAAAACTGTAGACTGACATTGGATACATTTTTTTTGTTTGTTGTTGCTCAGTTGACTCATTTTGGTTGCTCTAAATTCCCCACACACCTTAAATGAAACTGTGCCCTCAAGTTGTGTGTATGAGATGGAAAATAGGAAGGGAGTCGTTACCCTGGTGCTGAACCCACTAACAATGTGTGCCGCCCTTCATCTCTCAGGTCGGATATATACAGCTTGTTCACATGGAACATTTTCAACTCCAACTCCGCTAAATAAGCTGAAAGAAGACTGGAAAGAAGTCTGGAAACACAGCGGTGTGTGTCTCTTTTCACCTGGTTTGTTATCTGAAATAGTGTGATGCAAACTTTTGATTTTATTTCTTTTTTATTTTAAAATACACAAACCCATGCACTATTTCTAAAGCCTTGCGTGAAAGAGTTAGTTTTCCTGCACTTGTTTTGTCCTTGTTCTGTTGTCTGAATTAAAATAAAGTCAATAAAAATATCCTTTCATGTTCGTAGGAAACTAAACCGGTCGATCAAAATCAGTTTTTGCGAATCAATTTCTTGAATAGAAATCTTTTGCTGTTGATGTCAATAAATTCAATAATTTTCAGATGATCAAAGAGAAAAACCTTGTTTAACTGTCAAAAAGTAACAACGGAGACATACAATTGCACACATGCATACTATCAGTATTATTGATAATATTAAAAAAGTGAACATCCAGCAATTTCAAAACATATATCTTTTTATTTTGCACAATTGTATTTGATAAACAAGTGACTCCAGTCCAGTGAAGATAGCGTCATTATTGATCAAAAGGCATTATAGTTTGTCCATCTCGACTGGATTTTGTTATACATTCTGTTATCAACAGTATTATTTTTGTGATATTGTTGAAGCCCAGGAGTTATGACTTTTGTTTTAGGCCGTTTTATATTCATGTCTTTGTTGATGAATGTTAATGGGGAATTTGAATTTGTACCCTCAATGAACCTTTGCTGACTGAACTTTATTTCAAAAGCACTTTAACAACAACCGCGGCTGGAGCAAAATGCTGTGCACTGTATAAATGATAAAATGAAATAATTCAAAAATCCTCCAGTTTCTCCCAAAATACTCTCTCTCTCTCTCTCTCTCTCTCTCTCTCTCTCTCTCTCTCTCTCTCTCTCTCTCTCTCTCTCTCTCTCTCTCTATATATATATATATATATATATATATATATATATATATATATATATATATGAAAATGTGTGTGTGATGCACTTTACACTCTCCATCACTTTTTTTTCTCAACTTATTTATAATAGTATATATTTGAATGTGACAAGGCATAATGGAAATAAACAAAAGCAACATTTCAATAGCTTTTGAGTAATTTTATTGCACTTGCTAACACGCTTGTCAGTGGAATGCCAGATGAGCACAGAGCAAATTTATGAAGTCTTTGACAATATTGAAATGGTGTGTGTGTCGCTCAAATTTGCAATCGGGAAAGTCAATGCAAACCAAAACACAACATTTATAATTGTGATAATTTCCAATGTGCTTGTGTCCACTTGATATGTTATAAATACTTAATTGGTACACCATACTATGTTTGATGCATTATCAATAATATTAGCAAATCTATTGACAGTTTCAATCCCATATGTGAAACTACTTTGTATACATACACCAGTATAAAAACCCTCAAATGGGGTCCAATGTAATGTAATCCATAGGACAAATCACTTCCAAATCAAAAGATATTAAAGGTCAGGGAGTATGTGGGATGGATCAAAAGCTTCTGTGGATCACACGGCTCTTGAATTGCTTCCATCTGACCCCGTCTTGAACTACGTTCGCGAGAGAGACGACCTCTGGGTGAACCCAGCTGAGGTCAAAGGTCAGGGTTGAAGACTGGGTCATTATCCCAAAGCAGAGGTGAGGTGAAGGCCAGGTCACTGTCCTTTTGGAGGATTCACTTTGGTGAGTGCAGCGCCTCCCGTTGCATACTTACAGGTCACCAGTCCAAAAAGTGCACTTTTATAACCTTCTGCCTTATGGGGGGAAAAAAAAAGTATAATTACAGCTCCAAGCAATGCCTAGCAGTACCTCGCACCCACTTTTTCATGATGAATCCTCAAAATTCGAAAGCCCACATTAGATGGCATCGTAAAACAAAAAAAGCTCTGCAATTTAGCATTTAAAGTACATTTAGCCAATCTATGGTACTCATCAGGCTTGAAGTATCTTTGGAATTCCCCCCAAAACTGATTCAAATAATTACTTCTGTGTCATGTTATGATGGATGGAATTGTTTTCTAACATTCACCTGGGTGCACCTGAGTGAGTTTGGGTGAGTTAGTGAATATTCGGGCATCTTGAGGTTCCAAGAAAATGCAGGAAGAACAATCATAAACACCACCACTTCATGACTCCCAAGAGGGCATTCGCACTGCTGCCCTGTGCTCAAGCCTTAAAAATGACAAATCCAAGTACAAGACATCAACGTTAAAATAAAAAATAAAAAAACAATGGCAGCCATCCACACACCCACATGTACATATTCAATGATTTACAATTTGTTGCAAGTAAAAAGTAAACAACAGCAGTAATTGGAGTAATGTACAAAGGTCATTGATTTATCGAAACAACATTAACGCAGTCAACTTTGCATGCAACGTACAATACAATATACTGTATGCAATGAAATGCAATAAACCTGCAGACTGCATATCTGCTTAACATAATGTGCGTATATGTGCATGCATTATATAGACATACTGATCAAGTGACCTGAGAACAATTGTTTGACCGTTAAGTGACTCTTGCCTTGGTTCCCATGGTCGTTTGACAGACGCTGTGGCCAGCCACTGACCTCACCTCAGGGCTTTGAATCCATGTGTATGTGTCCGTATGTCAAATGATCACTGAATGACCACCCTGGTCAAAGAGTGTGTCTGTGGATGTTTGTGGGTGTGTGCATACAAGTAAATCTACCAGCCGGTCAGAGTTCAAAAGGTCGATGACAAGACTGACAAAGAGAAAGTCAGAAAAAGGAGAGACAAGCATACAGGGGGAAAAGTTACACATGACACAAGATTGTCATTGTATTTTGAATGTGTCGTATTATATTGAGGCGGCACAGGGGGCGACGGGTTCGCACGTTAGCCTCACAGTACAGAGAGGTGCAGAGTTCGATTCCAGCTCTGGCCTTGTTGAGTGGAGCTGGCATGCTCTCCCTGTGTCTGCGTGGATTCACTCGGGGTACTCTGGTTCATACAGTCCTATGACACAAGATTCCAGTTCTGTCGAATCAAAATTCAGAAGGGTACCGGTACTTAGCCACAATTTTAGGTCAAAAGGATAGTTGCAGGGTGGCCCGATGAACAAGTGGTTAGTGCGTCGACCTCACAGTGAAGAAGTTGTGGGTTCGATCCCGGCTCTGGCCTTCCTGTGTGGAGTTTGCATGTTCTCCCCATGCCTGCGTGTTTTTTTTCCCGGGTACTCTGGTTTCCTCCCACATTCCAAAAACATGCACAGCATGCTGACTGAACACTATAAATTGTCCATAGGTGTGCGTGTGAGCGCGAATGGTTATTTGTCCATGTATGCCGTGCGATTGGCTGGCAACCAGTTCAGGGTGTACCCCTCCTACTGCCCGAAGACGACTGGGACAGGCTCCAGCACATCCTGCTACCCTAATGAGAATAAAATCGATGGATGGACGCATAGTATTTTGTTGTATTGATATTGTTCTGTGTACTGTACCATAAGACTTTTCACACTTTATATTCATGTAATGTAAATAGAGAGAGAGAGAGAGAGAGAGAGAGAGATAGAGAGACAGATCATATCTATCTATATATCAGTGCTCCAAGGATACTTTCAAGGATGTTACGTTACATAATGTATATATGTTATGTATGGGTAGCTCCTTCAGCCAGAGACTGTTACACCTACACTGCAATAAGAAGAGATACTGCCGCTCATTCCTACCGACTGCTGTCAGGCTGCTAAATAAAAAATAAAATATGTGAAAAAAACAGAAACAATTGTAAATAGCACAGCCAACTTATACCAGTTGCATATATGCTTATATATATCTGTATCTATATTTATATTGCGCTTATATTGAACTGTGTACAGCTCTCTTTATCTACATTTATTTTTGTGCTTGCAAACACTTTGTTATATCTTATAATATTATCAAAGACAGATTTGGGAAAAGTTACTGTTGCAAAATTAATTAAAATTGTAAATGTGATCATTTACAGATTTTGACACTTATTTATTCTATAAACTACTGACAACATAATTCACAAATTCCAAATCAGAATATTTATTTGCAGAAAAAATATATACAATAGCGTAGAGATAATTTAATTAGTTTGGGGCGGGGGGTTATTTTTCCCCCTCAAGCCATATATACTGGTGCATACAAATATTCTCATTTTATTAAAATAATACTCTGTTGTAGGCCTGACAAAAAACATATTCATTTGTCTGACGAGGGTGTGCTATAAATTTCCATATATAGGGTTTGTATAACTATTCTACCTATGGGTAGCTGGGAAAAAAAACACCCTAATACATTATCTAGTTCCTATATATGGAAACATGGTCCACGATGTACAGTGTTGATGACTTGAGGTGATGTCAATGGACTTTTGACCAGCAGGTGGCATCAGAAAGACGCACAAGAATGGAATTTCCACACGGGATTCCTGTCGCGTCCGTTATGTTGCGACGCACTCCCGACCTGGTGTTGTGTGACAACTATTTTATGCTGTGATATGAATATGTAGTCATTTAATCTCATGGTAAATGAGTCGACCATGTTTGTTTGTTTTTATCCATGCTGGATTGGTCTGGATAAAAATGGAGGAGACAGCCCGTTAAAATAATGTAAGTACAACAGCAGTTTTCAGGTTGTTCTGTTTTGACATTTTGGTCGCCAGGAATTTACATAACAGTCAATTTTAATGGCTCCTATGGCTCCTATGTTTATTTGAAAGAGTTATTATATTTTTAATCTTCTCTTTAAGGTAATGCAACTCAAGAGAAAACACTTTTTTTTAATCTACACTGTTAATTGGGCTAATGAGTGTGATAAAAAAAAAATCCAAACCGTGTATGATATCAAACTTTAACTATTCTTGTAGAGAAAGCTCAACACTAGTAGGTATTAGTATTGTAACAATTTTTAAATGTGTCATTTAAGTTATACAAACATAAAAATTTAAATAAATTAAATTCAAAAATAAGAAAAACATACAACCAAAAATGTTTTTTTGACGTCTGGAGCAAATCATTGGATACTAATAAAGATATTACGAATGTTGTATTTTGAAGTCAAGCCTAAAAAGTCTATTGAAGACAAGGTCTATCAAACTGTATTGTGCTGGCAGTCTCGCCGAGGATGAAAAATTGCTGGCAACTTGTTGCTAGGCAACTCCATGTAATGTAATGGGATGGGACAGTAATGAAAGAACACATAAAAACACTTGCACAGAAATAAAATGTTACATGGTCCACCAGCACAGTACATTAATTGGAAATGTAAATAATCAACCCTCTTTTAATTTTGACTGTTCTTCAACTGAGAGGATTATTTGATTGGCTCCAGTCACTACACAAACATTTCATATGCACTACTTAAGGATGCAATTATAAATGCGATCATTTATAATAAATTCTAATCAATAAAAAACACTTGAATAAAGTCATTTGAAGTTACTTATTTCTATCACGTACTATGGCACAGGATGAAAATGTTAAATTAACAAATATTATTTTCAAGGAGAGGAGGGGAAAATTCCGCCAGTTTACCCACATTTTAATCATGTGCAATGAATTACATGATCAAAGTAAGTACTTTGTTGCAATGTACTCTATATACCTACTGCAGAACCTACACCTTCATCCATCCATCTGCTTATCCTCACAAGGGTAGAAACGGTACCTTTGGTATGCAAAATACAAAAATAAAACACATGAAGCCTATACAGCAGCTGTCCCCAACTCCCGGTACTGGTCCGTGGGTCATTTGGTTCTGGGCCTCACATTACTTCCGTTTTATCTTCATCTTCCGAACCGCTTCATCCTCAGTAGGGTCGCGGGGATTGCTGGAGCCTATCCCAGCTGTCTTCGGGCAATAGGCAGGGGACACCCTGAATTGGTTGCCAGCCAATCGCAGGGCACACAGAGACAAACAACCATGCACGCCCGCACTCACACCTAGGGACAATTTAGAGTGTTCAATCAGCCTGCCATGCATGTTTTTGGAATGTAGGAGGAAACCGGAGCCTTCCGTTTTATTCATTTCGGAATCTGAAAGATGCTTTATTTTGAAAAGTTACTGGATTCTCTGTTACATCGGTCAACAGTATGTCACTCTTGACGCAGGGCAAGGCGCGCTTCTCGGTCACGTGATAGGTTCCCGCTAAAATGAAACCCAGGAGCTAGCTAAGTGAGTCAGAAACAAACATCTTTGGAAAGTTTCTTTGGGAAGGGGAAAAGGCCCAGCCATGAGACTTTCAAGAAAAAGAAGGCTACATTTAATCGAGAGTGTCAGGAGTTTGACTTAAAATACAGATTTATCTCAACGGGAGATTCCCACGCACCGAGCTCACTTTGCATAATATGCGGCACTGGTGAGTTGTAAATTTTCATGCACTTTGTATTTGTGTTGTATCTTATTTTGAAGGCACATTTAAACATTACCTTAGCGACCAGAGAGCGTTGCGGCCAGACAGGATGTTCCTCGTGTCATGATTCGTGTTCATTATTATGTTTCGAAAATACCACAGTTTTCATGCAGGTCAAATCATATTACAGGTATTTTGTTGTATTTAGCCGGCCTTAAAGGCCGGTCCCTGAAAATATTGTCTGACATTAAACCGGTCCGTGGGGCAAAAAAGGTTGGGGAGCGCTGCTATACAGTACTTTGGTATTATTTCATCTACATCATAGAATCTGCAAAATCATAGATACGTTTCTCTGGAGGCATACTGTGTTTCCATGAAGGACAGTGGGGGGGGGGGAGGGGGGTGAATGAAGGGAACCTTTAATGAGAAGACAAGGGAGGAAGAGATGACAGTATAATGATAGAGGGATGGATGATGGAGAGCAAATGAGAAAAGGAGGCAGAGGAGGGGTAAAGAAAGCAGATGGATGATGCTATTGGACAGTATTTCATGTCCAACTGTGCAACCTGCCACTTTGTTCACAGCAGGGTTCATGTGTGTGTGCCTGCTCATTCACATGGGTGTCTTTGTGTTTCCAATGGTGATCGTGTGTACGTGCGCACATGCGAGGGTAAGCGTTTGTGTTTATATTAAGGCCTAAAGTGTCTTTGGGTGTGCGTGGTGTGGATGCGCAAGGCCTACTGTGAGATTAATTCAGACCAATTAATTGGGTCGAGATTGAAAATGAGATGAGGACACAGTTGAGCTCATCTCTGTTCTCTCCTTTCTCCCAGTCCATCGCTGCTTGTCATTTGTCTTTCCTTCCTTTCCTTTCTTCCTTTCTTTCAGTTTTCATTCGCTGGCGCTGATATGATTTAATCTCAGAAGGGTGGCCTTTCTCCAACTGGGCCTTGTTTGTTGCCTTGTTTGTTGTTTCGTTGTATGCAGAAGAAAGACATTTACAGACAAAACAACGTTTCAAACATTGTACTCATCCATACAGCGGTAGCTGGCAATAGTACCACAGAGCAGGACATTATCAACCAAACAACATGAAACTATTTATTCTGGCTCCATTCAAAATACGTCAATATATTCTCACAATTTTTGCAGGATACGGATTTTAGTTTGTGTTCAGAGAGTTTGCTTTCTGCAAGTCTTTTGAAGTGACCTTGATTGGTTTGGCAAAAGGAATATTCCACCTGTGTGAAAGCTAATGAAATGCCATTCCTCTAATACAGGGGTTCCCATTAGGATCTAATAGGTAGATCGTGAGCTACCGGTAGCTCGCAAAGGGAGTGTTGATGGCTCTCATGGCATTAACTCAATCACTGCCAGTCCTCCCAGTTCTATGCTAATGATAAATCTACCTGCCAACAGGAGTGGATAACTCATTCAGTGCCAGCCATTTTCAGACCCTTCTTGACCCTACCATGTAATTGAATGATTGGATTCTTAAAAAAAAAAAAAAAAAAAAACAAAACATGGAAAAAAGTCCTTTCAGCCATTGTGAAATTTGTCACTTGACTCACATAGAGGGTATCATGGCTCTGATTGTTTTGAGTTTCCGGTGGGATTGGAGGGTGTAGCCTCCAGTGCCGGACTTGTATCGTATTGCAATCATCTGCCTTTAAAAGGATTGTCACGCCAATTACTTGTCAGATTATTCAACCTGGCTCACGACTCTAGTGCCAAGTATTAGTATTTTCTGAACAAGTCCATGTTTCATAGCTATTTCGTTCACATACTTGGTTTTCTGCTATAAATAGTGTTTTTTGGTATATTGTTAATCCCACTTGTTTTGTTTCTCGTCATTACATTTCCTTGTCTTTTTATAACATGTGATTGATTCTTCTTGCAGGCTCTTTTGGTTCATTTAGTTTTATCTTGGCTCTTTGTTGCCAACATTTTTAGTTGTATTTTGTCAGTATTGCGTTTTTTTAATTTTTTTTTTTATCATTAAACGTTTATTATCCTTGTCTACGTTCGTGGGATCCCATTCTTTCCGAAGAAATCCGGAACCTGACACAGGGTAGCCAGTCATTGGCCTGTTACATCCCTATAGCACCCATGGTGCATACTGGACACATGGGTCATCCAGTTATGTGAGATACACCAATATATGCTGCACATATAAAGAATTCTAATTATACAAATAAATAAATACATACAGCACGTATAGCATTTGGACTGGGCCATTTTATAAGTACATGCTGAAAAAAAAATGTGGGCATCCCCGCGCTAACCTGATTTGATTCAGAATAAGACTCCATGAAAATGAGGCTAACTGTTTTGGTCATTTATTTCTGTGTTATCATGATGTTTCTTGCTAATAAATGTTAAGGGTTGAAAACGCAGTTTTCCTGAAGTTCTTTAAATGACACCCTATTTGTAAGGAAATTACATTAGTTTCATGAAAAGCACAACTGAGTTTAAGTCCTTTGTTACTTGCCTGGACTGACACAGTTGTCTGTAAACACATTGTCGCATCCAGATTTCAACGCCTACTGTCTTGTCTGCATTCGAGAAGTGGAAGTATTTGGTCATGCCATTTGAACTAACAAATGGTCCTTCTGTTTTCCAAGTACCGTACCTTGTTAATGACAGCGCGTGAGACATGATTGGCATATTCATCTTCGTTAAGTCGGATGACATTTTCAATTTCTCTAAATCTGAGCAGTGCATGCGTCAGGTACTTCAAAGACTCCTGGAGAACAAACTGAAGGCCGATAAGTGTGGGTTCCATGTTCCCACAGTAATGTTTCTTGACTACATCATTGCTGATGAGAAGCTAGAAATCGATCTATCCAGGGTAACAGCTGTCACTGATTGGTCTAGAGCAGGAGTGTAAAGGTCAAAGAGTGGGCCAACATGCACCTATCTAAACTCACAATCCGTTCTGTAACTGAGAAGTAATGGTTTGTCATACCATCCACAGTCAGGGTGTCATGATTTCTGATCCTCTCTATCCTCACAATTATCGTGGGGGGTGCTGCAGCCTATCCCAGCTGTCTTTGGGCAGTAGGCAAGGGACACCCTGAACCGGTTGCCAGCCAATCGCAGGGCACACACAAACGAACACCCATCCACGCTCACACTCACACCCAGGGACAATTTAGAGTGTTCAAACAGCCTGCCATGCATGTTATTGGAATGTGGGAGGAAACCAGAGTACCCGGAGAAAACCCACGCAAGCCCGGGAAGAACACGCAAACTCCACACAGGAAGGCCGGAGCTGGGATCAAACCCACAACCTCTGCACTGTGAGGTCGACACACTAACCACTGGACCACCGGGCTGCCCCTCATCTGACTGACTAAGCTCAAAACACACTTCCTCATTTTTCAGTGTTCCTTGGGTTTTAACCTCCTCTGTTTCCCTCGTCCCATCTGTTGAGACTCACATCCGTCAGTGCTCCAGAGTTTGGAATCCAGCACCTTCCACTCTGCTCAGTGCTTCCTCAATATCCAAGGTACAAGCCAGCTGTCACATGCACCCACCTATCCTTTTGACTTAAAAATGTGGCTTAATACCGTTACCCTTCAGCTGAAGGTTGATTCTACAAAACTGGAACCCGTTTTATCGGACTGTATGAAATTACAGTCAGCCCGCCCTGACAGCACTCGGTAGCTCCTTCAGTCAGAGACTGTTACACCCGCGTTGCAAGACGGAGAGATACCGCCGCTCGTTCCTACCGACTGCTGTCAGGCTGCTGAATAAAAAAAAAAAGAATAAATAAACAAATAATACATTTATTTAGGCGGCCCGGTAGTCCAGTGGTTAGCACGTCGGCTTCACAGTGCAGAGGTTCCGGGTTCGATTCCAGCTCCGGCCTCCCTGTGTGGAGTTTGCATGTTCTCCCCGGGCCTGTGTGGGTTTTCTCCGGGTGCTCCGGTTTCC
>CAAKHF010025571.1:74531-94356 GCA_901007745.1 Hippocampus kuda | reverse complement strand
CACACACACACACACACACACACACACACACACACACACACATTGCGTTTGAGCCACATTAACACATTAGAAGCAAGTGTCGTCACCTCTGTGGCCAAGTCAAACGCAAGCACGAGCAACAACGTACATAAACACGAGGTGTGGAAGGATTTACACAATACACGGCTCAGTTATTATAAAGATATTGAGGTCGATTGTGCCTTGTAAAGATCGGTTAACTATAAGAAATTTGAGGGCAATTTGATGTATCACACATCAATGAGATCGTCTGAAACGCGAGGTGAGACTCTGTAGACACAGCCGTTCTAATATGCTTTTCATTTATTTGCCGAAGAAATGTGGCCCATCTTTTAACACAGTAAAATGCAGAGGAATCGTTTTTCAAAATGACTCGAAGCCGAAATGTTTGAATTAGTGGATAGAAAGGAATTGATACAGCCATGCACGGCGCTACACTGGGGCTGGGGGAGGCTACAGCCTTGTCAGTAATCAGTCGAATCTCCCTTTAGCTCCAGCCAACTATTCATTTGTTTATTTACATATTTAGTTACTTTTTTGTGGTTCACAAGTAGCATTCTGTTCCAATACAATTCTTTGTATCATCTTTGTGCTGCAGCTGCGTGTGTGTGTTTGTGAGGTCAGGGTGAGTGTTTTCAGCTACGTGCGCACGCTTTGATTTGCTACGAACATTCAGAGATTTAAAGGTTTGCTCAAATTGGTCAACCGGCTATTCAGAGGGCACCAAATTAGAGAAACTAATGACAGCGGAACACACACATCTCTCAGAGTGCACAGATGTCAGAGTGAATTTCCAAACGTGCTTCAAGTTAGAGTTAGTTAGCTTGCAGACCATCTCAGCAATGGATCACTTTCTCAAAAAAAATAATAAAAAAAATAAAAATCACCCCAAAAATCCCCCAGTTTCCCTGGGGATAAAAAGAGGTCGATTGGAAAAATGAGCCCAGTCCAATTCCTGAAGGAGACAGCCGCAGCTCTTAAGGGCGGAGGGCGGCTTCAAAATAATGCGCAAAAACCATTTCCCATTAAGAACATCGTTGTGATGTCATTATGCAGCATTGTGAAATACTTCCCACTTTACACGCATTGTACAACTATTACTGTAGCACAATTAAACTATCTGCAATGACAATTTGTTTTCTTTTTAAAAATAGGTTTCAGTGATACCCCACCACCTTCCATCCCAGAATTTCTCTTTTAGATTCTCACGAGGAGCGTCATCTTGAGATAGAATTCCGAGTGTTGTTCCAAAGCAACAGCGTCATGGGGGTGGGGGCTGTAAACGCGGTATCTGGGGGTTCTGTGCTGTCTGCTAGCCATCAACGGTGACCTCGAGGTCCAGCCTCCCTCAGGAGAAGGCCGAGCGAGTGACGTCTCATCCCGAGGGATGGCAAGAGGGACGTCTTTGTCTGGCATCTTCGTCTTCTTCTGGGAATTGGATGAGCCTCGGAAAAGAAAAGAAAGGCCCTTTTTCCCGGAGTCCCCGTCCCGCGCTGACCTCCGCCACCAAAGAAAAGCCACGCTGAAAAGGAGCCCGCCGTCTCAAGATGGCCGCCGGGATGACAGCGGGGAAGAAAGCCAATCAGGGAGGAGATCAAAGGCCTTTCACGCCGCTCCAGAAAAGGGGATCAGGAAAACGGGAACGGGAACCGAGCACCCAACTCACACGTACTCTGCTGCAATTAGACAACCGTGAATGGGAGAAAGGTCAAGGCCTGCCCGCAGGATGGCCTTCTTCATCCTTTATTCCCAGCGCCTTTCACATCTCACACAGACACACATGCACATGTACATGAACACACACTAAAACAGATGCACAAAAACACATTCCACATATATACACAAACATACACTTACACACATGGACAACCAAACATCAACCTATATGCACGGATCGACACAGGCACATTCTCAAACTTACACTAACATACCTAAATGCACAAAAGACACATACTAACATCCACACACATACACACATTCACAGACAGTTACAAACACACACACACGATACACGAAAAGGTACATAAATGCACTAACATTCACAAACAAACATTTATGCACATGCACAGCCCTCTGTCTCACACACATACACGCAAACACAGTAGACGGTGTGCGTCAATCACAGCTGTCATACGCCTCGGGCCCTCCTGAATCGGAACATTTGATGAGACCGTCATGGCCGCCGTGATGTGAAGTCCCTCCAGTGAGAGCCCCCGAAGGGATGCCAGCACCCCAAGACCCCCAATCCCGCTCATTAAAAGCAGCACGTGTGTGACCAACGTGCAGTAATGACGGATTACATAAATCGCGTATATGTGTGTGTGACGTCACACAATGCCACAAAGGGGTGTATTTTGTCAGAAGTGCAATCACAGTACACAAGAATGCAGTGTAAGTAATTACAATGTTACAAACGTGACAGCACAAACAGCAACTTGGAACATCTGCATTTTTTTTTTTTCTTTTTGGTGGAACTGCCAACGTGATGTAAAACTGGCAAATACGTACTCCCAAAGACGTTTGAATGTATTTGCAGGCTAAATGCTACATTTTTATTCCCCATACTGCCGAGGGAATTATGGGGGAAAAAAATGCTAAACTGAAATCATGCGCTGTGGACATAAACCATAAAATTACAAAAAAATGTTTACTAAATATTTGAACGCATTGTTATAATGGAGGCCAAATGCTTCAACAACAACAAAAAAATACATTAAAAAAATCTTTACTTGCACATGTTATGTTCGATGGTACGTTCGAACATACTCCCAAGTACTTTCGCACATATTTAAATGCGTTTGAATGTACTTGCAAATACGTTTGATTGTATTTGCCGGTCCAAAAAAATGTTAACGCCACATTGGCAGTTCGAGGCTTGCGTACCTGAAGCCCTTTCTGTGTAGTAATTGATGTCGCTGATGATAATACACCAAAGGCTGACGTCGAACAAGTCCTCTGAGACTCGACCGCGGCGGCCATGTTTGTGGCACATAAAGGTGCGATTTGACTTGCTAATGTGCATCTGGTCCATATTTACATCTTCATTACGGTCGAGCCTACGCTACATGCGTCAAAATGACGCGACCTTGCCGCGTCCTTGATGGCAGCTCATTAATATTCAGCAGCAGCGTCGACACTAACGAGACGCCGAGGTGTGAGGGTCGATTACGCCTTCGCGCCTTCTGTCGCGACTTTGGGAAGGTGACGCGTGGCGAGCACAAAGTCACGAATTAGCGGATAGCGCAACTTGGTCCTCGTAAAAATGAAATAATTTTTGCTCTCCTATCGCAACTCTGTCCTACATTACGTTTTCTCAAAATTACAACCGTAACATTATAACTTCGTATTAATGTTATGCTTGTAATTTTCACAAAATTGCCACTTTTCTTTCTCTTATGACCAAAACTATGAATTTATTTGTGAAATATGGACCCTGTCTCACAAGACAACTATTGAGATAATATTCCATCATAGATTTTACTGCTTAAAATTATTGATTTAAAAGTTGTTGCATCATCATGTGTATATTCTCAACTTTTTACTCACACTCATAAGTATTTTCAAGAGAGACTACCTCGCGATTTTGTTCGGATCAATTTGATGCCGCTGCTCATGGCGACGCCCAAAGGCCACACTAGGATGAGGAGCAGAGCGCTGGAATGGACGGGTACCATCACCAAGTGGAAAGACTTTGCATTTATTGCTCTTAGGTCGCCACGCAATAATAAATAATTGGTGTGTGTGTGTGTGTATGTATATCTATCTATCTATATCTATGTCTATATCTATATATAGTATATGCACACACGTATACATATAGACACACACACGTATATGTGTGCGCGTGTGTCTCCAAAAACATGAACTAAAACATCAAACAGTAGAAGTAACACATCCAAAAGTAAACAAGTGTGTACTTTGCTGTCATTCAGTTACAGTACTCAAAAGTATTCCAAAGTAGAAAGAACATTAAAAAATGTATTCCAAAGTCATCAACAAAGGAAGGAGGTGGGGGCGAGTCCTCAGTATTTGTCGGTTTACGTCGTCTTCTTTTTCTTGACGCCTTTTGGCTCACTGTACTGGACCTAAAAAAACAAGCAGAACGTCATCGGCAATGAAATAAAACGCAACAATAACGACGCCGACATCAACAAAAGCTGAAAAGTGCCCCAGAGCTGTTTTAAAAGTAAAAGCAGGAGCAGTATGTCCGAGAAAGAGCCGAATCCCGTCTACGTATTGTCCATTGTGCCGTCGTGTGACCACCCTTCCATGATTTGCTCAAAACTAAATGTAGCTGACGGTGGTCTCGTCTCAGCAAAAGCCTTCCGCATAAAACTCCATACTGATGAAGAGGAAGTTCATTACGCGGAGGCAAGTGAGGAATGCGATGGAATTCTGCTTGCTGGTCCTGCGTACCTTCTGCACATCCGAAGGTACCCTGCTCAGAAAGTCGATCAGCTCATTGTTGTCTATGGCAAAAGGGTTGCGCAATCGCTTGGTGAATTTGTTGATGCCTGAAAGAAAAATTAAAATATGGGAAAAGAAAAGAAACAGTGTCATTAAGACTCAGCGCTTTGTTGGCACACAAACAACAACAAAAAATCCCGGCTGAACATTAATTACTGCTTGATGTTTTTCTTTTCCCACACTGTCATTTCTTAGACTTTTTAAAATTTAATCTGACTCACTTTATATATGTATAAAATAGTATATATAGTTGTGTGTGTGGATTTTAAATCTTTATTTTATTTATTTATTTATTTATTTATTTTGTGTTGTTAAGATGCAAAATGTGAACCGTTTTAAATACCAACATGTCAGCACCACATTAAAAAAATATATATATCAACGCTTAAATGAAAAGAAATGCTGCTGGATTTGTAGCACCTTCAAGTCATTTGTACAAAGTAATTCATTGTGAAATAAAAAGTGAAGAAAAAAAAAATCATTTTTGAACAGCTCTTACCCCATATCAAGACAATGTAGCGCAGCGGGATGTAATACGTGAGCACGGTGGCCGTGACGAAGAAGAGCAAAGCCAGACTGGACAGGAAGGGCTCGGACCAGTTGAATGTGCTAAACAACAACAAAAATACACCAAGTCGTTTTGACAACAACATCAAAAGACGAAATGTGGAAAGAGTGACAACATTACTTTTTAATCCTCTCCCCGAAGTTGGCCACCGCATCCAGGAAGTTCTGAAGGCTGATGACGATGTCCTGCACCATGTGGATCTTCTCCATGAGACCCCGACGCTCATTTTCCTGACATTAGCGACACGAGTAAACACGCTTGCATTGTCCACATCCCGTTGAGTATTTCTTTGTTTGGTGATTGTTCTTTATTACCTTCTCGTCATCCTCCTCTTCGTCACAAACGTCCATACAGCTCTGAGAAAAACGGTCACATTGGTGAAGGATTACATTTGGCCAATTCGTTCACATTCAGTGAGTACCAAGTGTCACAAAATGGACACCCTGAATAAATAAACCAAATAATTGCTTCACTCACAGACCTCCTTTAAAAACACACCTGATGCTTATCCACTTGAACAAATACACACCACATGTCAATTAAGCATCTTCTCCAGAAAAAATAAAATAAAATAATACAGGGTCTTTGTCCACTTGAAAACCTAAACACCTCACTTCCTTCCAATGAAAAAAATCAGACACACCACGACTCGATGACACTCACCAGGTCTTGATTGGCATGTCCGGAGCAGATCTGTAAGTAGTTCCATGAGATGAGCAGAACCAGGATGAGGGGAAACATGTAGAACTCCCAGTGCCACACCATCAACAGGAACACCTGCACGCGCGTCACATGATTATTCGGCCAATGATAGAGCAGCAACTAGTGTACTTCCTGTTTGGAGCATGACCACTTCCTGCTTTTCTTAGTTTGATTCCTTGTCCTTTCTTAGCTCTGTTCTGAGCTTCCCCCTAAAATATGACCCTGTGTTTTTTTTTTAAATTGATCTATGGAGTTCTGCCTAGAAACAAGTAACCTGAAATATGAATGATCTATTTAGTTTTGTTTTTTTTTAACTTGCAGATGCTTTGTTCACTTGAAAAAAATAAATGCCTGACCTCAATTAAATGACTGATAATAAAAAAAAAAAAAAAAAGGCAAGGAATCTGTTCACTTAAACAAAGGCCTCGCCTCAGCGAAAAAAATTCTTTGTGGTTGAGGAGCTTTCTCTAACAAAACGAATGCCTCAAGTCAGCACTTTTAAAAACACCAGCAGGTGTTTCATCCGCTTGAATCAATAAACCTCTTACCACTATTAAATGTGGCCTTTATGATGCATGCATTTGGGAAAAAAGAAACTGATCTTGCCATTAACAAAAAAAAAGTATCCCAGGCAATAAAGATTGTGATCATTGACTTGTGTTTCATATGCAGAGCAGGAAACACAATCCAGAGGGTAAAAAAAAAAAAAAAAAAAACAAAAAGAAAAAAAAAAGAAATGGCAGACTACCAAATGTCGCTAGCGGTGGGATTCTCCCAACTTAATGGTGGAGCAAAGCGCGGCATGCCAGAGTGGTAATCCCAGGGACCCGAGCCAAAGCGGGGATTTAAGAAGAAGGAAGGAAGGAAATAAACGGTGAGGCGTTTAGTGCGAGTAGATGGGAGCAGATGGCTGTGCAGTGTCTGTGTGTCTTTATCTCCCTTGACGAGATGTCTGCCAAGGCCCGCCCACGTCCATTCCGCTTACAAAAACAGAGGAAAAAGCCACAGTACAGAGTCATCATTCTGTGTGGACTTCGCGGGATCTCGGAACATTCCGAATCCCCGGCGAGGCTTGGAAAAGAGACCCGCAATCCTGAAACTTGGGACACTTGAGAACGCAAATGATAATGCAGGCAGGAAGTAATGAGACTGTCTGGTCAAAACATTGCCAAGTGCGTCATCCACTTGAATTAATAAATGCCTCACCTCGTATAAAAAGGCCTCGACAAAGTGCAAATGCTTTGTCCACTAGAAAAAACACTGCACCACAATTAAAAGCCTCAGTTAAAAAAAAAAAAAAACATGTGTCATGTACACTTAAATAAATGCCTCACCTCAATTAAATGACCCTGTTCAAAATCAGGTCTTTTGTCCACTTGAATTAATGACTGGCCTATTGAAACTCTTAAAAAGATGCGAGGTTCTTGAGCCATTTCAATGACTAAATGCCTCACTTAAAAATAGAATACAAAAGAGCTGGTGCTTTCTATATTTCAATAAATCAACCCCGCATTGCAATTAAATGCTTATTCTTCGGGTTCGTCACCTTGATAAATAAAAGCCTAGTCTGAATAAAACGCCTTGGACCAAGTGGACCAAGCACCTGGCCTCAGTTCAAAATCGATTAATTTACTGGAAAAAAACAACAACAAAAACATAGCAACTCGAATGATAACCTTAAAAAAAAAATTGTTTTTCATCCACTTGATTAAACACCACAAAAATGCTTCATCCGATGTCACACTTTGCATGCAAGTCAAATATTACAATCGAAAATGATAAATCCCCACATTGCTTCATGCACTTGGCTACAAACCTCAGCACAATTCCACAACTGATGATGTTGGTATAAACACAGCACACCAATGATGACCTTTTTCGAAAACAGGTGCTTTTTCCCCATCACTAAACACTAAACGCCAGGCAACTCATCCACTTCAACACCTCGCCTTTCTTAAATGTCACGACGAATAAATAACTGCCAGCACCTTCGTCCACTTGAATAAAATGCTCACCTCAAATAAACGCCAGTGTTTTTGCTCGAATAAGTAAACATCTCAATGAATTGAAACTTTGTTAAATAAAAAAAAAAGAAAAGAAAAAAAAAAGAAATTCAGGAGCCTCCTTCACTCGAATAACGTTTCCATTCTGGAAGCAACCGTTCTCTGTTCACCAATCAACTCACTGCACTGTGACTAGCTCCGCCCACTCCCAGTATCCCTTCACTGTTGTTTCTCCTGCAGTGGCCGTAAAATGAGCGGTGCACCAAACTGAAGTTCTTTGCAATGTAACGCGAGAGGTTCCGAATAAAGTGAACGTCCAGGTCACTCACCACGAAGGCCAGCAGGCTCCTTTGGACGCTCTCCCACTGGAAGCAGCTTTTCACGTACTGCAGCGTGGACGTGATGGCCCGGTAGAGCGCCTGCACTCGCTGCACGTTCCTGGCCAGAGCCTGCGGAAAAACAAATTCAAAACAAGATTAAAAAGGCGGCGCCGTGACCAAGTGGCGAAAGTTCCAATCGCAATTCTCGGGAGTTTGTTTCGGTGTGGACTTGGAAAGCAAACAAATTGTGTTTGGCGCTCATTAGCAAACATGCTAGTTTAGCTGTGATGATTCTAAAAAAACGTTTAGGTTAGGGTCATGTAAGACTTAAAATTAATTAACAAAAAATGCTCAAGACTCCGATTGTTTGAGTTTCACCAAAAGAAAATGATGATTGATGTCGAGTAAATTAGCATCGCGCCGGAGAGTGCGGGGGCTGCATTTTTGGCATCCGGGCTCCACTGCGGTCGGGCAGGGAGGGTTCCGCGTCAGAAATATGACCTGATTTTGTCCAACATGAAAACAAGCAGTCGGAGCAACAGTGCACGTCACAGCCACTGTAAGCCAATTTGGGCGTTTGCGGGCGATGCATTGTGTGGCAACAAAGACTCTTTTGTGGGGAGTACAGACAGTCAGGCACCCGGTCTGGCACCCTGTCTCACACACTGTATATCAAACTAATGTGGCAGAACACGGCGCGGTTGGCGGCCATTAACGCTCAATTCAAAGCAGCGGGCTGCTTTTGCTTTTACCACTTTGCACGAGGGAGGAACACTTGGACCGGGGTCCGCTCTTGCGCTGCGATCCAGCGGCAGGCGCTGAGATTTCGAGCTGGGGCCTTCGGACCGAACCCAAACTTTGCCCCACACCGTTACGTCGCAATAAGATGTCACGTCAATTTAACATGTAGCGCAACTATGGGTGGGACGCGCAGACGCGACAGAACCATTTCGCGTATTTGATACTCATATGAATAATAAAGGTTAATAAGACTTTGAAAATTAAGAAGTGTGCGGGGAGCCGAATACTGCGTTAAAATATGTAAAAAGTAAAAAAAAAGAACGACCGCTACTTTGTCGATTGCACGTATTGCGTGGGTGGTCCACCACCATCCACGAGGGATTACTGGAATTCATTTTTTTATTCTAAATTCGACACCTAGCACCCGATACTTTCTGAAAAATAGTAGCTGGAGATGTTTATTGACGCCACTGCAGGATTGTAAATTATCATTCATCATTTATTGGAGGAAGGCCTATATTCATACAAAGAGAGAAAACACGGGGCAGCAAATTGATCACGAGTGTGGCTCCTGTTTATTGACTTTTGTTTTAGGGGCCAGTCGTTTATTGGAGGTGTGGTGCTTCGTGAGAAATTCGGCAAAAGTGTCTCAAACCTTTTTGGAAAATTTGGGATTATCTTCCATGAATTTGATCTCCCGGGGTTGGAATGTTCTTATGCTGGCTCGAATCTGGATTAAAAAAAAAAAAAAAAACGTCAGGAGGAGGTCAGAGCTTTTGACGAGTCCCGGCATTCCGGATGTGGACTCACAGGATTGTAAATGATCTCCAGCTCCAGCGTGATGTTGCCTTTGATGAGGCCGCCCAGGTCGTCCTTCTTCAGGGGCATGATGATCTGCTGCCTACTTCGGATCTGCGTCGAGCACAAACACGAAAAGGGTCAGCGAGGGCGCGGGATCGACCGGCCCGTGAACCGGACCGCCAGTCGAATCGGATCACGTCTCGACGTGACACGGAATGCCGACGCGTCGCCGCGGGGAAGGCGTGACGAAGGAGGGAGAGAAGGAGGCGGCTTTTGTACCGAGAGTAGAGGAATGGCCACTTTGCCCAGGAAGTCTGGAGCTTTGTCTCCGTCCTCGTCGAAGACGGTCACCAGCAGAACCTCGTGGATGTCCCGGACAGGACTTTGGACACACAACAGCAATTCCTCAATGTTCGCGTTATGTTATGGATAATATTTTGTATCTGAATGACCTTTTATTGTATGTTGTTTTGTGTTTTCAATTCCTCATTGTGGCCATTATTATCTGAATTCCACGATGCGCACATTATTCTTTTGTTTTGTAAAATTTGTAGAAATTATGGATTCTCTGAATTCGTTGCCGTGTGCATAATTTAGCATCGAAATTTGTTTCTGCGACGGAATATCTCACATCTCATTTCCTCGTTATGATGGTTATTTAATGTTTAAATTCATGATTGTGGACATTTAACTTACCAAAAAAAAAAACCAAAACAAAAAACAAAACAAAAAAAACTGATAAATGTTTTAAAGTTTAAAAATATTTTTAAGTGAAATAAATTAATTTGAAATATGAGATATTATCAACTATTTAAATTCTGAATAATAATATGTGGAAAATTAGAAAGCTACTTTATACTTTAAATTAAATAAACAAGCTTTTACTTAAGTGCACGGGAGTATCTGGCATCTAACACAACTTTTTGTTTTGCTTCATTTGCCAAAGTCAACCGGAATAAACATTCTCCTCATACCTTTGAGAAAATATGTCTATTGAACTCCTCTGCCCAACTACAACATCCATAGACATTATCCTTCTCACCTACAGGTTTCGTTACATTCATTTTGATTTAAAAAAAAAAAAAAGTCAACTGAAGTTTTTTTTTCCAAAATAATATTAAATATTTGCACGACTTTGTCAGATCAGTGTCATTTCTAAACATGTTAAAATATTATGGTGTTGAAGGTGAATGGTATTTCTATCATAAAATAGGAAGAGGAGTATTTAAAAAAAAACATATTTAAATGAAAACATTCAAATGAAATGGCTTTGGGACAATACTGACAAGGTGAAGACTTTGTTCCACTCAGGCTGGAGACTCTTGTAGACGGTATGCGTCTGCAGCCTGTCGTTGCAGAGTTCCAAGACGCAGAAGGGGTCGCTCTTGCCTATGCCATGCAAAGCAAAGCAAACGCTCAGCGCGCCGAGTTCCCGCCGAGCGACGTGTTTTCGACTGACGACGGGAAAACAAAAAGCTTGCGGTTACCGTTGAGATCAGCAGACAGCAGGTCGCACGCCTTGATGACTTTGACTTGGAGGAAGCCCACGTCGCTGAGGTTCTTCAAGGACCTTTGAAGACTCTGAAAGAACCACAGGTGCAGTGTGATGCTAATGCAACACTATGAACATAACACCCACCATAATGAATTATGTTAGGCTTTTATTGACTATCTTGCTTTTTTCCAAAATTAATTTCAAATAAAAAACATTTCTACTACATTTTTTTATGTTTCCATTTTTGCCGCAAGATTTGGGATATTTTTTAGCTATTTTTAATACCAGAAAAAATGTGCCATTATAATTGAAAGGGTTCCTATTTTTTTGTTCACAGAATGAATTTCATGCCAAAGAACTTTTAGGAATAGTGCTATATTTATTACACTAAAAATAAAAACATGAAAATGTTGCACATTGTTAAAATTAAAATGGTTTAAATCTTTGCCAATATGAATATATTTTGATGAAAGTAAGGAGGTTTTTAAATAAAATTAACATATGTTAGACAATACAGACCTCGTAACGAAATTGTGATCATTTGTATGATACAGTACTGTATTCTTATTGGGCATGAAACGACAACATCTGGCCACCTCACATTATGCTCATTTTCAGACAAATGCTGCCCTCTAGTGCCCTTCAAAAGAAGGACAAGTCAGAGACATTCTTCCCATGACAATACAATACAATACATGCTGATTTATGACGAGAAATTTAGCCCAAGTGTTGCTTATTTTTAAATGACATTTCATTACTTTTTTTTGTTGCCAAGACAAGACGTCTTGGGCTACTTTTGTGACATCATCATTTCTTGGGATTTGCCCAGAGAAGGAGAAAACCTCTAAAATGGAGGTAAGACAAACAGAGTGTTTGAAGCGGTACTGACGTAGTTGTCCAGCTGATTCTGGTGCTCCGCCGGCTCGTCGAGGGGTGCCGCGGAGATGTCCGCGATGGAGACCCCGCTACAGGAGCTGATCGCGACCAGAAAGACCAGACGTCCTCGGCCCGAGTCCAACGATAGCGTGAACAGCTGCCTCTCATCTAGGGGGGCGCCCGAAAGATCCACCTCACACCTGCGTGAGAAATCCCATTAAAACCAAAGCAGAACCAACGTACGCAATAGAAGTCGGCGTGCAGAGATTCACATTCCCAAACACTCCTCAGCTCGTCGTCCCTCTTTGGACCAAAGTTCCGCTTCCAGGATGCTGGTGCCGTCCAGGAAGTGATTCAAGGTGAACCTCTCCCTCCACTGAGGCCTGGACACCTTGCCGACATTCTGCACAGGTCGGGGGGAGAAACCCTGAAATAAACATCTGGCCTGATCTGTCCTTTCATCTGACCCTCAGGGCAGTAACTGTAATATTTATTGCCATGTATTCCGAAAATTGGTTCATTTAAATGTATTTGTTGTGGTTTTATTCAATGACCATAGTGCAATTAAATATTTAATTGAAGTATAATAGACAATTTTACACTTGGCATTTTTATTAGACACATTTTACAATCCATTGCAAGTAAGTAAATGATGATAAATTATTAGTAAAATAATTATACATGTACGTGTAACATTTGAATTCAGTTGAAGAAATAACTGCTTGAGTGATCGATTCTAAATGATATTTATAAAATAAACAATTGAAACATACATTTATAATATTTGATTACATTTTTGGTTTCTCCCTTGCAAATGTAAATCAAAGAGTTGCACTAATTTCACAAAGAAATCATTACTGTAAATAATAACAATCATAATAATCTGTCAATTAAAAAAAAAAAGAGCAAAAATCTTTGTCAGGCCCTATTTGAAAGTTTGATATCCCACTTTATTATTTTTTTCCCGTCTTTTCTCGTTACCTTGCTCTTGTATCGCTGCTCGCCCAGCCGAAAGCGGACAAAGAGCTGGCCGGTCGGCGAGTCGACGGGAACATCCTGACCCTCCACCAGCGTCACCTTGGCCACTGAACTCCACAGCTGACTCTTCCTCTGGGCCTCAGACAGCCTCGAGCTCTGTTGGAAAGAAGCCAACGATGGGAGACGGACTGCTTGTTCAACCCTGAAGGTGCTCCCGGCAGATGTGGGAGGAAGTTACGGATGCGCAAGTCGAGAGCAGGTGTCAAGTCTTAACATTAAGTTTCTCGCAAGTCCCCAGATAATCTATAACTAAATGTATACTAATTTCAATCAAGGCAAATCATTTTTTTATCAAAAGCAAATAGCAAAGTCAAAGTCAAGTTGGCGCTTTTGTAAGTTTAACCCAAGCGAGTCCTAAATTCTAAAATTGCCGACTTAAGTCTGACTCCGGTCAAGTCGTGAGACTCTCGTCGCCCACTTGTGCCTCCGGGATCTGACTGCACCGTGCAGGTGTGTCTCTTGTGTTTTGGCACATGCTAGGTGAAGCCGGCGGCGTTGCATTCTGGTAGCATGCATCGTGCAGACAAGCGTGTGGGGTTTAACAGCCCCTTAAAAGCATGCAGGCAAATCAAACACCAGTGAACTGTGCTGGTGTACCTAAAAAAAGAGCCACTGTGTTTCTGGGTCTCACTTTCACTGTAAAAAAAAAAAAAGTAAGAATTGAACAAAAAAACATTAAAAAAATCACAGACTATACCAATTTTCCCTCCTAAATTAAATTGACACTCCTCTGCATTTTATTTCAGAAAAATATCCGGAGGGAGATTCTCCAAAACTGCTCATTAAATTTTTTTAAAAAATTTATGAACCCAACTAAACAATTTCGAGTTTTGTAAACATCAACATAGCCGTAACTCATCAATAAACCTAACATATTCTTATCATATATTTTTGTTTATCGTTTGTTTTTGTGAGTATCAAACACAATTTGGTCCAGACAACATAAGTCTTGACAAAGCCAAATTTACTTTGAGAAAAGCAGTTGATGACAATTTCAGCTTGATCCGATAAAAAGTAGGATACGTACGGACGGACAACAAAACAAAGTTCATCCATGAAAATGGGAATCGTCTTCTGCCGCGGTCCTTTGAGCAGAAATGACGATAGCGACATGTGAAAACAAATCTGTTAGTGTGGGCGTGCCTTACCCGACTACTGCGTTTTCGGATTTGTGGCCAGCGCTGCGGGTCAGAGCATGCGTGTTAGGTGCAGAAGACAAAAGCACAGTCAGGGTTAGTTGACAGTGGATGCACAATGCAAAACACTTATAACATACTTGATCCAAAAAAAAAAAAAAAAGGCAAAGTCAGACTTTCAGGCTAATTTGTATCAAATCATCCAGCGTATGCCCAAAATGAAAACACACCTTATCATATAACTTTTACAAAAGTTACCCTAAAAACTCTTTTAAAATGGCAAATGATTTTAAAAAAAAAGAAAAGGCTAAAAACAATGCCAACTGCAAATTAGAATGGCTGATTGTGCCTTTAAAAACACATGAGACAATGCACAACAAAAAGCTGCCGAGACAAGCCATGCAACACATGCGCGTATGCGAAAGCGCCCCCTACTGGTCCGCGTCGGCTGTCTCCATCTCTGCGCTTGAGGCTCATGTCCAGCACAATCTCGCCCATGTCGTCCTCAAGGCTGTTGGGGTCGTCCAGACGCAGACACAACTCGTTCACCCTCCACAAACGAGACGGAAAAATATAAAGAGGATAAAAAAAAAAGAAAAGACACAGTGCAACAGACAGTAAATGTGTTAAATCTGACGCTACACGACTGGTCATACAAAAAACACATATGCAGATGATTTGTGTCCTTATAAGTTCATCAAATGCATTGTGCCATGCAATGCATGCTCGGTACCCAAAAGTAAAGTTATTTTTCAACCATATAGTTACAGTTGCGCTCCGCTATTTGCAGGGGATAGGAATCAGGGTGGCCTGCGAAAAGCAAAAATCTGCATATAATTGACACCCATTCAAATGTTTTGAGGGGCTATAAATAAACAAATAAATAAATAAATAAAAGGGTATTTTGTATTTTTTAAATTCATCAGCAATTAGAATTTTTTATTTATTTTTTTGCAAAAATCAGTATCGGCCTAAAAATAAATCCATATCGGTCAGGCCCTATTTTTTTTTTAGCAATAATTTAGTCTTGACTTAAAGTTGTTTTTCTAAATGTCAATTTAAAGTGAGCCTAACATTGATGGTTTTTTTTTTTTAAACATCGAAGCTAATTATCAATGAACCTTATGCTGATTTGAAGTCTCATTTTGAGCCTAAAAATAAATTTGTACAAACAAAACCAAATTAGTTTTCAAAATAGTTACCAAGATTTTCTCATGAACAAAGACAATTCATGAACCGAACATGCACTCTCCGAAACATCAAAGAGTCTTGTAAATCAACCGGTGTTCTTATTAACATTCAAAAACCCAACAAAAGAAATTAGCGCTTGAGCTCACTTGTCCAGGTCCAAGTCACTGAGGAGGACGCTGGCCGAGCCCATGAAGTCGTCGGTGGTCAGGTCGCGGTCGTACACCTGTGTTGCCACGGCCACGGTTACCATGGTGACAAGAGAACCACTTTTTTTGGTTTTGTTTTGGGGGGTTTTCAGAACATCACGCCAACCCACCTTGACATAGAGCCACTGACTGAGGTTCCGGACGGGGATGGAAAAGTTCTCGCTCCACACGGGGTTCAGGTTCTTGAGGATCACTTTGCTCTTGTAGATGGTTTTCCCCTCCAGTTTGAACTTCACGTACGGGTCGCTGGTGCCTGAAAATGGAAAGATTACGTAAAGGAGGTTTGTGTAAAATTGAAATGAATACAACAGCAAAATCCACAAAAAAAATTGCGACTGTGAATGAGGGAACAACCAATTCGCATTCAACAACCAATCCATTTTAAGATTTAAGATATCCTTTATTTGTCCCACACTGGGGAAATTTACAGTCTACAGCAGCAAATTTTGTTCATGATCTGGATAAGGCTGCATTTTATTTTTTTTTTTAAACAACGTGATTGTGAGTCAACATGGTGTCATTGGAACGGTCCAAACCCCCACAAACAAAATGTCACCTCCCATATGTTTTCTCTCCTCCATGTAGCCGGGATGTAGCATGCGAATTTAATGAACAGAAATGCAAAGCGCTCTAAATTGGTTCCATTTCACACTGTAACATTTCTCCGCTGTTGTCTCAATGAAGTCTTCTTCTTTACTTTTAGTTCAGCCTTAGTGGAGGTATGCCCTCTACTTACTAGCATTCTAGTTATATAAGATCATAATGGAATTGCAAAAACAACAAATCTGATGGTGGCCCAAGGAACTGTACATGAGCCATTTGAATTACATTCATGACTTTTTTTGGACTGTTTTGGACAAAGACAGAAGCACAAAAGCCGAAAGTAAACATGAAAAAAAAGGAGTGGAAAAAAAATATCTGCTTGTTGAGCAGAGCTGTGATTAAAAAAAAAAAAAAAGTCAGATGTTGTTTCTCAACCCTGGAAGTTACCACATGTGGCTTCCAGTAAAGAAAAACGACACCCCCTTCCAAGTCAATGTTTTGGTTTGATTGGCCACAACTTCCTGTTCTGCTCCCACAATAAAATGATTGCTAACCCAAGCCACCTGTTCCGACTCTCATGAGCAGAGCAAGATTGGCTTTGCTTCGATGGCAGCTATATCTTTTACCAGTTAATTCAACCGCTGTCACACGCAACAGCAGGGGGTTACAGAACATATCTTTTGTGAGTCTTTCAATTTCAATTAAAACCCGATAATGCCATTTGTATCATATTTGATACATGCATTTTCATTATGTAACTCATTCTTTATATTACATTAAATCATCTGTATCAAATTTGATACTGCAGGTTTAAAATATGATTTTCCCCAAATTATCATTTTCAGATGTAATCTACATAATGCTTATCAATGTGATACGACAAATATCTAAAACAACATGATATGGCAAAAATATTTTTGTAGGTTTTGTTATGAGGGTTAATGAACATCTCAGTTTCCAAAATTCAGATTTTTCTGGCTATGCCTTGATGGATCAGGCATTACAGGGTTAACATCATACAATTTTCTTTGGGGCGGGGTGGGGGGGTGTTAAACAATCAAAGGCGATTAAAAAACATCCCAATTAACCTAACGTGCATTATGTATATCGATACCAGCCTTATTTGAGTGACAATATAGAATTTTGATGTGTCATTAGTACTAGTAGTATCGGTACTTGGTATCGGTGTCATTGATGAGTCAAGAGTGAATACTCATACTGGTATCGGTCGGGGTAAAAAGTGAAGACAACTTGAAAACATGTTTTTTTTTTCTTGTTTTTTTTAGAGGCATCAAAGACAATTTTTCGAAAATGAACGCAATGTCCGTTTTTCCATTAAAAATGAACATTACAAAGATTATTTGTTTTGTGGGCGGGGAGGAAGCCAAATGCAGTGCATCCTCCAACAATGTTGCCTGTTAATGGTTTTGCTGCAGTAACCCGAGTGTCATGTCAACAACTAAATGGCTAACTAAACAAACGCTCAGCTACTGCATCTACAAGCTAGCCGGCCGCAACAAAGAAAAATCGGACTTTGACCTCATGTTGGGCGTGATCTGCCCTGGCGGAGGGTAAACAGAAAGTAGCGGCGGCAAGGCTCAGACAGGTTCCAATACGCCAGCTGGAATCTTACCTGCAGCTAACCCGTCGCTAACACGCAGTGACATCATCTCACATTCCTGATAGTCAATCATTTGAAAGGCGTGATCACGGCAAAAATCCATTTAGGGAGAAGAGGTAGCTGGGCTTGCCTGTGGGTGTCAGCATGATTTACGATTATTTTTAGTGTAGCTAACTTTGCTATTTGGTCTCTGTATTTCTTTCTTTTTTTTTTTAAGCAATAAGCAAATTAAGTCTTCAATGAAATCTTACTTTTTTTTTCTTCTCCATTCAGGCCACCGAAGCCTTCAAATTCAGTCAAATGTCTTAAAACAAGGGTGTCAAACTCATTTTTGTCGCGGGCCACATTGTAGTTAGGGTTTCCCTTGGAGGGCCGTTATGAATTTTGAGAAAACCATCTAAATGTTTAATCACCTCCACATGTTACATACACAGCGCACAACAAATTGATGGATAACTGGCTTTAAAATCAGAAGTCAAGAATAATGACTGTTATTGTGGTTTACATATGACAATTTGAAAGTTTGGTTCAGACTTTAGCAAGCATCATGGAACTTGACATGCTTGATTTGCTTTCGCGGGCCTATAAAATGATGTGGCAGGCCATTTATGGCCCCCGGGCCTTGACTTTGACACCTGTGTCTTAAAACTTCAAACGATTGTTTTGCAGATTTTTCTAGTGGGACTCGTCTACTTTTGGGATAACCAACGTCCCCGTTCCACATTTTGGCTTTCCAGGACGACTATTTACCCAAGCGGAGGGCTTCACTTTCGGGAGATTTGCCTGACGGCAACTCCCTTCATTAAAGCCATTGTTGAGACACGGACTTTTTTGGGCGGACAGTTTCAATCCACATCAAACAAGCGCTGTAAGTACATCAAACTTAGCACGTTTATTATGAGATGACTCGATCGGCAAGTGTCTATTGTGAGTCAAATAAGCGGAAGTCAAACGCGATAACAGATAAGAGAGCAGAGTTGTGGTGAAAGAAAGCAAGAGGAAATGTGATAAGGAGCAGCCAGAAAGCAGATAACGCGAGCTTGGATAAATCAATGCTTTTTTTTTTTTTTTTTTAAACAATTTTTTTCAAACAGTTCCATTCTCCACACATTTGTCTTCTATGAGCTTCTTTAACGCAATGAGCATGGCGGAGAGCTTCACGTTGAGTCACATTTACTGCATCAACATTGCAAATCCGAAGTGAATGTGCTCATATTGCGTAACATCACTTCAATCTGCCAATGACAGCTCGTAAAAAACTATATCCGCCTGTACGTGCATTTAATACAGTACTCCCAAAAAAGGAAACATATCGTCACAAATTGGCAATAACAACATCCAACTTTTATTTCACCCTGTACGTACGTCACTTGAGAACCGTTTCTCATTGACGATAACGACCTGGCCCACAAGCAGATGTATGCTGCAACTTGACCACTTTTAAAACTTAAAATGTCACATGCTGAAATGATGTTTATAGATGCAGACCCACTGCTGGACCTGGAATTTTATTTTATGACTATTTGTTTTATTTATTTTTTTAATCACATAAAGGAATTGAGAACAGATTTTATATTACAATGCCAAACTGCAGACAGCAGAATAATATTTAAAGCAAAGCATTAAATATAATTAGAATAATGAAAAAAAAAAAAGATCTGGAAACCAATTGACGGGTGACACTGGCCACCGGCCAGTCGACTCGGCCTGCCTTCACACTGTGCAAATGTTTGCTTGACAGCTCATTGACAAATCATCACTGAATATTGATCAGGAGCAGGAGATCTGTGATTTTGTTCAAATTTAGCCTACGGGGCCAGACATGGCTACCCGTAAAGGGATGCACAAAAAAAGAAAAGTCCCAATGACCCATGTGCAAAATTGAAGAAGCAATTTTTTTTTTTTTGTCTTCTTACCGCAGCGGTCCCTGATGACCAGGTTGTGTCCTTCCTTCAGGTTGATGGTGAGCAGGAAGGAGTTCAGAGACTCTCTGCCGCCCTCAAAGACACTGGGAGACTCCATGTCACCCTGGAGACACACACACACACACACACACACACGCACACACAAGCAGCATCGTAAAAAACACTTAGCCATTG